>JAODAL010009804.1:0-108626 GCA_025379985.1 Phyllomedusa bahiana
CTTAAACATGCGCCGTGTATGAGGGAGTCGGGAGTCGGAGTCGGGAGCGGAGTCGGGGTCGGAGTCGGGTGGGGAGTGGAGTCGGAGTGGGGAGTCGGAGTCGGGAGCGGATCGGGGGTCGGGTCAGAAGTCGGAGTGGGGAGTGGGGAGTGGGAGGTTTTGGGAAATTTGAGGAGTCAAGTGGGGGCTTGGGGCTTGCCGACTCCAAGCCCGGGTTTTATTGTACAAAAGGTGTCTCCTTTTCAGCTTGACCTTGCTTTTACTGATAATGAGCAGGAAATGAGAATCTTCTCTCAGAACGGAAGTGTCTCTATTATTGGCCCTAGGGGCCCAAAGTTCAAATACGGATTTAAAATTTTTAAAAAAAAATTGAAAGTGATCTGGAAAATTTTAAAAATAACACAACCAAAAAAATTCCACAAATGTGTTTAACATGAAATGGAGTTAAACAAAAGTCATTTTTTTGATGAAAAAATTCCCTTTAAGGTGGGAACTTACACTGAAATTACAATTACAATTTTACCTCGGGGAGGGAAGGCTCCATATACCGTTTTCCCCGTAGTAAGACGCGTCTTAATTCTTTTACCCCAAAAGTCCCAGTATGTTTACTTTCGGGTATTCTTATATAGGCCGGTATAGGGCCATTTTAGCGGGGTTAGGGTCGGCTGTGGCGGTATGGGGCCCCAGCTGTAACGGGTATAGGGTGGGCTGTAGGCAGGAAAAGGGCCAGCTGTGGCAGGTATAGGGCACTGTGGGCAGAAAACACTTACCGGGGCCCCCCGCTGTCCGTCTCCTGCGCCCCTCCTCGCTGCCCGGCCTCCCCGCGCTCTCCCCGGGAAACAGGCAGTGACTCATCAGGCCGCGCTACGTTTTACTTTCGGGGTACGTCCTTTACTTTTGGGCCCCAAACCTCCCCAAAGGACACCGCTACGTCTTACTTAAACCGGGGTTTTCTTACAATGGGGGAAACACAGTGGGTACACTGCATTGTTTTAAAAAACCCGGGGAAGGGGGGTTGGAGTGGGGAAAAACCCAAAACCAGGGGGGCAGCCACTCCTCCAAAAGGAAAAATTTAGCCCCAACAATATTTGGTTTTCCCACAAAAAAAAAAATTTTTTAAAAAAAATGGCATAGGTGCCGGGGGTTTGGGCAGCAAAAATACAAATTTCCCCAAATATCACCCAGCGCCTATAAACTAAAAAAAAAACAGCACAGCGCTGCTCTTGTACAAGTGGCAAAATTTCGACCCCTGTTTTTTTAAAAATAGGAAACCCCATGTTTGTTTCTCGGGTGCACCGTAACTGGGAAAATTGCGGGGGGCCTTTTTTGTGGTGAGGGAGCAATTGAAATTAAAATGGCACTTTTTTTGCTTCCACCCTTTCCCCCGCATATAAATAATTTTTGGGCAGCCCCTTTAGTAGTTTATAGAAAATAAGCCCCTCAGGTAGCTAATGTGCAAATTTCCTCCCCGAGGGCAGACGCCCCCCAAAAAATCCTTGTGAACCCCTGTAAATTCGCAGCCTTTTAAATTTTGGGGGTTTGTTTGGTATCAGGCTGCTCTTTGCTTTCCCCCGGGGGGGCGGGCAAAACCCCCAAAGGGTGGGCTTTGTGTATGTACTAATGGGTGAAATCTGGCTTCCCAAAACCCCCAAAATCAAAAAAACAAAAAAACTTTGTCTCTGTATTTTCATTTAATCAGAGCACTGTGCTGGCTCCAATTATCTCTGACAATCCTACGGAGGGTAACTATTTAAGGTGGGAGTTTTATTAAAAGTTTCCAAAACCCATACACGCCTTTTGGGGCAGTGTGCTCGAACTTCTCATGGCTGGAAATTCACAAGGTCACCTTCAGGGCTGGCTCCAAAGCATATGCGCCAACCTTTAACAAGTAAACATATGCCCTGCCCATTAACACAGGACATGGCCCAAACCTAAGGTGTAAGAATAACAAACCGTGCAAACTGTAGGACTTCCTTCATCACACCCAAAAATATATAGAAAACCTCTAAATACATACAGACCCCGTACCAGACCGCCACACGCAGACCCCGTACCAGAGCGCCACACGCAGACCCCATACCAGACCGCCACAACCGGGCCCCCGGGTACCAGACCCCCCAAAAGGAGAACCCCGTACCAACCGCCACACCGGGAACCCCTACCAGACCGCCACACGCAGACCCCGTACCAGACCGCCACACACAGACCCCTTTTACCAACCGCCAAACACAGCCCCCGTACCAGCCCGCCAAAACACAGCCCCCGTACCAAGGCCAATGCAGACCCCGTACCAGACCCCCCACATCAGCCCCCCGTCCCCAGCCGCCACACACAGACCCCGTACCAGACCCCCCAACCCGCGGGGCCCCCCTTACCGCCCGGCCACAGAAACCCCCGGGAACCGGGACCGCCACACCCCGGGCCCCCGACCAGACCGCCACACAAAGACCCCGTACCATACCGCCACACGCAGACCCCGTACCAAACCGCCACACGCAAAACCCCGCCCGACCGCCAAAAAGCAGACCCCGTACCAGAGCGCCACACACAGACCCCGTACCAGACCACCACATGCAGACCCCGTACCGGGCCCGCCAAAAGGGCCCCCCCCGTACCAAAACGCCACATACAGCCCCCGTCCCAGCCGCCACATACCCCCCGTCCCAAACCCGGGCCCATACAGACCCCTTTAACCGGGCCCGCCACACGCAGACCCCTTACCAGACCGCCACACTCAGACCCCGTACCGGGGAGCGCGACCACAGCCCCGACCAGAGGCCACATGCAACCCCTTTACCAGAGCCCCAAACCATGCAACCCCTACCAGACCCCCAACACATCCCCCGTACCAGACCGCCACATACAGACCCAAACCAGACCGCCACACACAGACCCCGTACCAGACCGCCACACGCAGACCCCGTACCAGACCGCCACACACAGACCCCGTACCAGACCGCCACACGCAGACCCCGTACCAGACCGCCACACGCAGACCCCGTACCAGACCGCCACACGCAGACCCCGTACCAGACCGCCACACACAGACCCCGTACCAGAGCGCGACACACAGACCCCGTACCAGAGCGCCACATGCAGACCCCGTACCAGACCGCCACTACGGGACCCCGAAACCAAAGACGCCACACACAGCCCCCGAAACCAGACCGCCACACAAAGGACCCCGTACCAAGCCCCAAACACACAGCCCCCCTTACCAAACCACCAAAATCCCAGCCCCCGTACCGGGACCGCCACACGAAACCCACCGTACCGGGCCCGCCACACACAGCCCCCGACCGGGACCGCCACTACGGGGACCCCGTACCGACCCCCACATTCCCAGCCCCAAAACCCAGACCGCCACATACAGACCCAAACCAGACCGCCACAAACAGACCCAAACCAGACCGCCACATACAGACCCCGAAACCGGGAACCGCCCCCATACAGCCCCAAAACCAAACCCGCCACATACAGCCCCAAACCAACCCCCAAAAAAACAGACCCCGTACCAGACCGCCACATACAGACCCCGTACCAGACCGCCACACGCAGACCCCGTACCAGACCGCCACACCCAGACCCCGAACCAAAAGCGCAAAAAATTAAAAACAAAAAAAAAAAAAAAAAAAAAAAAAAAAAAAAAAACCACACAAAAGGGTAAAAACCAAAAAAAAAAAAAAAAAAAAAAGACCCAAACCAGACCGCCACATGCAGACCCCGTACCAGACCGCCACATACAGACCCCGTACCAGACCGCCACACACAGACCCCGTACCAGACCGCCACACACAGACCCCGTACCAGACCGCCACATACAGACCCCGTACCAGACCGCCACATACAGACCCCGTACCAGACCGCCACACGCAGACCCCGTACCAAACCGGCCACACCCCAAAACCCCTTACCAGACCGCCACACAAAGACCCCGTACCAGACGCGCCCACACAACCCCGTCCCAGAGGAAACATACAAAACCCCGTACCAGACCGCCACCCCGCAGCCCCCTTTACCAGACCGCCACCCCGCGCCCCCGTCCCGGGACCCCACACACAGACCCCGTACCAGAGGGGGGGGGGGGGGGAAACCACGGGCCCCGGGCCCAAAGGGGCCCCCACAGGGCAAAACCCCTTTACCAACCGCCACAGCAGACCCCGTCCTACCGCCACAGGCAAAACCCCGTACCAGACCGCCACATACAGACCCCGTACCAGACCGCCACATACAGACCCCGTACCAGACCGCCACATACAGACCCCGTACCAGACCGCCACACGCAGACCCCGTACCAGACCGCCACATACAGACCCCGTACCAGACCGCCACATACAGACCCAAACCAGACCGCCACATACAGACCCCGTACCAGACCGCCACACACAGACCCCGTACCAGACCGCCACACACAGACCCCGTACCAGACCGCCACATACAGACCCAAAAACCAAATTTGCCAATACGGGGCCAAAACCAGACCGCCACACACAGACCCCGTACCAGACCGCCACACACAGACCCCGTACCAGACCGCCACACGCAGACCCCGTACCAGACCGCCACACACAGACCCCGTACCAGACCGCCACACACAGACCCCGTACCAGACCGCCACATACAGACCCCGTACCAGACCGCCACATACAGACCCCGTACCAGACCGCCACATACAGACCCCGTACCAGACCGCCACATACAGACCCCGTACCAGACCGCCACACGCAGACCCCGTACCAGACCGCCACACACAGACCCCGTACCAGACCGCCACATACAGACCCCGTACCAGACCGCCACATACAGACCCCGTACCAGACAATCTAAATCAAGATTCAGACAATGCCAATAAACACAGACCAAGACCTCATAAACTAATGTAGACCCCAGAACCAATAACTAAACAAATGCATATCCCAGCCCCCCAAAAGAAATATACACCCCATACCAGACCCCATAAAATAAGGTACATCCCAGAAACAATGATTAAACAAATACATATCCCAGCCCCCAAAACCAATACACACCCTGGACCAGATCTCCCAAATCCAGACCCAGACCTCATACATTAATGTAGATCCCAGAACTGATAAATACATATCCCAGGGCCCCCAAAATAAATACTCACCCCTGACCAGACTTTCCAAATCCGGACCTCATACATAAATGTAGACCACAAAAAAGATAATGAAAGAATGGGAGAAGGGCTAGGTCTGGTTTTGGGGGGTGGTTTCCCGGGGGGTTTATTTTTTGGGGGGGCCCTTGTTTACAAATTTTTGGAGGAATAAAAAAAGGATCGGGACAACCCCACAGTTAAAAAATGGGAAAAGGCCCCCAAAACTGTTATTTCACAGGGATTTACTAAGACAGACCTGTCAGGAGACGTCACGGGTCCTCTTTAAACTATGATCTCTGTGAAGTACCGCATAAATTAGCGTGTCATTTCAACAGCACAAACAATGTGCAATAGCTCCCAGGGCTGTGGAGGGCCCTCATAAAAAGGGGGCCGACGCCTAAAATAAAATAATAAAATTGGTCCCGTTTTGTTCGATGCAAAGAGCAAAAAAAAGGGAAAGGGTTTCCCGGGCCCGGGGTACTGCTTTCCCCTACTTCAGCCTCATCACATGAGGGGTTGAAAATTTTGGGGCATGGGGCGGCAAAGCGCTGCCCCCGGGGAAAAAATTTTCCCCTCCCCGGGCAAACAGATTTTTAGCCCCATTTTTTACCCGCTTTTTTAAAAAAGTTTGAAATTCAACCCTTCATCAAAACTGACTTTGGGAGGCAAAATTTCCTTTTTTTTCCCTGACATTGTTAAAAGGGTGTTGCCCCCGTTTGGGCACCGCTTTGCCCCCAACCCAAGTTTTGTGTAGAGAGGCCCCTTCCCGTAGCCGGAAAAAAATTTAGATCAGATTTTGAGGTTTATGTAAGCAGGATCTGAAAGGAGGCGATACCCATTTTCAGAAAATTCCCGAGGAAATCCCCCAAATTTCCCCGCAGTGTTTTGCATATTTAAATTTTTTTTTGTCCTAAAGTCATATCCAATTTCATATATTTTACACTGAAAAAGCCCAAAAAGGTAACAATGGTTTGAACTTGTGACTTTTAGGCTCCATATCTCTCCATTTCCCCTACAGCTTTTTAAAAGGCGACTGTTTAAATTTTGATACAATCATCTTACCGAAACTTTTACATAAATTTGACTTGGGAAAATTTGCCCTGCTTAGTTTTCAGATTCTTTCCTGTAAATGCATTGTTACTGTTTTGCTCCTAAAAATTTAAAATTTTTAATTTTTATTTTTTTTGTTTGTAAATTTTGGGAAAAACCCCTTTTTGGGTTTTAATACGCCTGAATCCCCTTTTGGGGTCTTTGGGTCAGATTCAAGATATCTTGATTAAAATTGATCCCAGGTCTCTTTACACGTTCCCAATGTGGGTTTCAGACTGGACCCTTTGGGTACAAAATTTTCACTTTTTATCAATCTACCCCCAAGTGTTCAAAAGATTTAAAAAAAATTTTTACCCCTTTTTCCTTTTAGTTTCTGTTCCCATCTAATAGCTTGATTATTGTATCCTAAGGTGGGTAAACAGGGCCCGATAGGGCTTAACATCCCCCGGGTATGAGGGAGTCGGGGGTCAGGATTGGGGGGTTTGGTCCCGGGGAAAAGGGGGCGGGGGTCGGAGGTTTTTGGGGAAAAAAAAAAGTCGGAGTCGGGGCTTTGGCTTGATAGATCCGAGGCAGCTCTCTGCTTCCTATACTTAACTCTGTTACGGCGCGTACATGCATGAAAAAATTCACTTATCGATTCTTTTCAGACGTGCGCTGAATTACCATTTTAAAATACGCTGCGTACTTTATATTTAAGTCTATGACTGGTTTATTGAAAAATCGTTTGTTTTGGGGTATTTCAGCGAAAATTTTCCCCGAAAAATTAGAAAAATAGGGTTCCCAAAAGACCCCCGTGGGAAACACCCTGTAAAGGGACGGCGACAATCAACTTCCCCCGAAGGCCCCACCGCTTTTTATTCCGGGGGGTGGATCCAAATGTGTCACCCGCAGGCGGATGGGTTTTGGAGACCACGCCAGGAAAACGGGGTCTAAGGGGGCCCCCGGCTTTTAAACCCGGGCCCGCTGCCAAAAAGGGGGTGGACTTGGCCCGGGGGTTCCCCCGGGCGTTTCGCCCCCCAAAAGTGGCTACCTGGGTGACACCAGGGGAGGACAGGAAACAAAGGCGGGTTTGGGAGACAGGAACATAGGTTAGCAAGTGCAGCAGGAAACAGCCGAAAAAAACCCTAAAAACATAGCAAAAAACAGGAACGGCAGGAACCCGAAAAAGGTACCAAAGGGGGGATACACAGCAGGACAGGCCCAGGGGTCACGGGGAGGATAAACAGCAGGGACAGGCCCGGGATAAAGGCAGGGTACACGCCGGCACAGGGCCCGGGGTACGGCAGGTACACAGCAGGCACAGGCCAGGATCACGGCAGGATTACACAGCAGGGACAGGCCAGGGGTCACGGCGGGAAAAAAACACAGCAGGGCACAGGCCAGGGATCCGGAAAGGGTACACAGCAGCACAGGCCCGGGATCACCGGATTTCACAGCAAAGGCCCCCAGGCCAAGGGGTCACGGCAGGATAAACAGCAGGGGACAGGCCCCCGGGATCACGGAGGATACCAGCAGGCACAGGCCAGGATCACGGCAGGATAAAACAAACAGGCACAGGCCTGGGGTCCCCGGCAGGGGTACACAGCAGGGGGAAGGGCCCGGGATCACGGGGAGGATACATCGGGAACCCAAAACAGGGATCAGGACGGGGTCACGGGAGGGTACAGCAGACACAGGGCCCGCAGAAGCGACAAACAAATGGGCAGGAGCCTGATAGAATCAGGAAATGGACCAGCATCTTTAGGGTTTAAGTCCAGGACAGTAGCCCTGAGAAGCGGCAGGGGTCAGGGGGGAAACCTCCAGAAAGAGGTACAACCCAAAAAATTGGGTGACCCAAGCAAAGGCGGGGAAAAATTCCTCTTATAGTGGGTTTATAGGGCAAGAGGATGGTGCATAGGACAAAACCTGCCTCGGGGCCCCCGCGCCCTAGGGGGGCACAGTATGCACACCCGGACCCCCGGAAACAAAAGGACAGGCAATACCAGGAAGGCACGCACGCTGGGGTCCTGGGAAAAGGGGCCCCTGGCTTGAAACCTTTTTACCCCCCTTTTTCGCTACCAGATAAATTTTTCCTTAAAGCTGGGGAAAGGTTTTTCCTTTTAAGACCTTTAGGTTCTTCAGCACCCAGTTAGAACATGTTAGAACATGTTCCATACTGATATACAAAGCAATGTGTTTACGGATCTTGTCCTTCCATTGTTAAGAAGCCGACGCGCATATTTGTTGAGTCTTTTTTATTGTTCTATGTTTTCTTTTATTGAACACTTGCATTATCTTTTTCATTAATAGGGTTCATCAAAGCTTCGCTGCCTGGTGAACCCGTCCTCCATGAACCCGAAAGAGAATTTCTACTTAAAGAGAATGTGGCATCAGAACACTGAATTCATGTTTTTATACTAAACACATTAAGATTTTTGTTTTTTTTTTTTTTTTTTTTAAATGAACCGGGCACATTGAGCACACCATCTCCAGCTGTTGGGAAACTACAACTCCCATCATAAATTTATATAATCTATATCTGTGGGCATGATGGAAGTTGTAGTTTCCCAACAGCTGGAGGGCCGATGTTGCAGACCACTGCACTATCTGATCTGCAGGCAGCATGTTATAGAGCAGGAGGAGCTGAGCAGATTAATGGATTGTTCTGTGCGGGAAGATCTTTAATATATTCATTTACATTTTTGCTTATTTTTGGTTGAGGAGTCCAGTGGGAGGTCTTATCAGTGACTGCCAGCCTTCCCTGCAGGGCCGCCATCAGAAATTTCAGGGCCCCCCTACAGCTAAAGCGCCTGGGCCACCTGTCAACCCCGCCCCTATCAATCCCGCCCCCAGCCAACCCCCATAGCCCCGCCCCCAGCCAACCCCGTCCAGCAACCCGTCACTCAATCCCAGAAAAAAAAAATGCAATTGTGCCATTGTTTTTGGATAGTTCTTTCTGAATTACACAACATACAGTTTATATTCTGTGGATCAATATGTATACAAGGGCCAGCATATACCACTGCATGATCACAAAGTCACCACTATAATGTTAATGACCAAACCAGTATACCAAGACCAATAAAACCAAACAAAAGACCAAATAATCCCGCCATATATCACTACATATGGTTACTAAGACCCCTATAATGTGACTGACCACACCAGTATACCAAGATCAAGAAAACCAACCAAAAGCCCCAATAATACCGCCATATCTCACTACATTTTGGTGACAAATACCACTATAATGTTACTGACCAAACCAGTATACCAAGATCAATAAAACACAAACAAAAGACCAAATAATCCCGGGCCATATATCACTACATATGGTGACTTATACCAATATAATGTTACTGACAAAACCAGTATACTAAGGCCAATATAACCAATAACAATATACAAAGATGAAGTAATACCGCAACTTCACCACATAACTCCACCATAAAATGCGGGAAATACCAACAATACTGTTACTGAATATACCCCAAATACAATAACACCAATATAACCACCGTACAGTGAAAATATAGGGGGGACATGTATGAAACTGTCTAGGCCTAAATCTCACTTTGTTGCTCATAGCAACCAATCAGAGCCCATAGCAACCAATCAGAGCGTCCCTTTCATTGTTTCAGAGCACCATATGAAATGAAAGGGACGCTCTGATTGGTTGTTATGAGCTCTGATTGGTTGCTATGGGCAACAAAGAAAGTCCTACATCTAGACAGTTTTCCTACATGTGGCCCATAGTCGCCGATAGAAGTGATTACAGTGCAGTTACATTTAGTGACTCACAGGTGACATCTGATTTGTCGCTTTCTTTCCCTTTCCTTCTCCATCCGGTCCCGGCCACCATGAGGACTTCTCCCGACCATGACTCGTCCCTGCAGAATTCACAACACAAACACCTGACACTCGTCACTTTATCATAATCCCATGGGTAACACACACCCTATGTACAAATCCCCATCCATAGTGCCCCCAAAATTTTAATAATTACCCCTTTGGTGCACTGGTCGTTAATTTTATAGGGTCCCCCGTAGGGAGGTAGATAGTGGGCCCGCTTAGGTAGGTAGCCAGGTATTAGGCCCACCTGTTGGTAGAGGGAGAACTTGAGTGGGGCCCCACACGGAAGAAAACTGAGTAGGGCCCCACTCAAGTTTCCCTACCTCCCCACAGGTCTGGTGAGTGGCCTTGAGCGGGGGCCTCACAGGTCTGGTGAGGGATCCCACAAATCCCAGGGGGCTTGAGCGGCCCGCGCAGGGCCCTGATCAAGACCTCTAAGATTTGGGAGCCCCAATCAAGACCCCTGGAATTTGCAGGGTCCCGTTCAAGGCTCCTAAGATTTGGGTGGCCCTGCTCAACACCCCACAAATCTTAGGGTCCCCGAGTGCGGCCCCACATACGCCAGGGGCCCCGAGTGCGGTCCCACATATGCCAGGGGCCCAGAGTGCGGCCCCACATACGCCAGGGGCCCGAGGGGCGGCCCCACATACACCAGGGGCCCCGAGTGCGGCCCACATATGCCAGGGGCCCCGAGTGCGGCCCCAAAATAAGCCAGGGGCCCCAAGTGCGGCCCCATTTTATGCCAGGGGGGCCCTTTAGTGCAGCCTCACATACCCTGGGCCCCCAGGGGCGGGCCCCACAAACAACAGGGGGCCCCGGGGGCCCCACAAAAAACCAGGGGCCCCGAGTGCGGCCTCACATTGCCAGGGGCCCTTTTAGTGGGGGCCCCACAGGATGGGAAGTGGGGCCCGGCATCTTTTGTGGTGGAAATAGGGGGGTGTGCTCAGGTTGAGATGACATAACTTTACCCCTTACATCTGTTTAGTGGGCACTTACTTCAGGGTGCAGGCAGATCCCGGGCACGACAGGTTCCCGGGCCCCCCCCCCTGCTCCCTCCCGGGTGTGGGGTTTTGATGTCGCTGCTCGCAGGCAGCCGAGGGGGAGGGGCCCGACTGGGTCCGTGCCCAGGAGGAAACCTGCCCCCGCTGAAGTAAGTGACAAATGTGCACAGCAGCGCGGCCCCCCCCCCCCGCACCAGCTGAATTTATAAAGGTAGGGGGAGCAGGCTGTGGGGCTCTCTCCCTTTTCCCTCAACGTTGAGGAAAGGGGGGGGAGCCTGGGGCCCCCCCCCCCCCCGGCCCCCCCCCGGGGCCCCCCCCCTTTCCTTACGTTGGGCCGGGGGCCCCGGACGGAGTCCTGGTTGTACCCCCCTATCGGCGGCCCCCGCTTCCCTGCATACACAGATAGGTTTCAATCACTGATAAGCGCCCCCGGACTCCTTACCCCAGAAAAGAAGCCCTCCTTTTATCCCGTGTACATACGAGATAGCTGTCATGATAACACCGCCCACTGGACTCCTTTTCCCAAAAAATGACGGCCTTCCCTTTTATCAATGTGCAAAACAGAGATAGCGGGCAATCACTGATAACCAGGGCCGTCTCTTTTCCATTGGGCCAGGTTTTGGCCAGTGCCCGGGGGCCCGCGAGGCCCCGGGGGGCCCCCGAGGGGGCCCCGGGGGGCTGCCTGACCCCCCCAAGGATTCACCCCGCCGCCGGGGCCCCCCGGAGCTCAGACACAGCTCTTTTTCCCCCCTGCCCGCGCTTAGTTAATTGTCCCCGGGCCCGCGCAGGCGGGGGGTGCGGGGGTGCGGTGGGCAGGAGCAGGGCCCGGGCCCCCCCTAAAGCCGCCCTTTCGCTTTTACGTTCACAGCGGGGGAGGGCCCGGGGCGGGGCTGCCTTACTTCCAGAAAGGGGCCCCCCCAGCCCCGCGCTTTTAACATTTAAAAAACTGCGCGGAATTGCTTAGGTGCCTAGGGCGGCACGGCAGGATTTTTTTTTTTTTTTTAAACTGACCCCCGGGGGCCGCCCCCCCCCCCTACTTCCCCCCGGGGGGGCCGGCGGGGGGGGGGGGGGGGTTTGAAGGGCTGCGGCCCGGTGACTCTCCTTACTTTTGGTTTTGGGAGCGGTACTGAGAGGGGGAGGGAGGGGAGCGCGGGTCCGCCCCTCTCTCTGCCCAGCACAGCGCAGCTTTAAAGGGAAACTGGGGAGCAGGCCCGCAGCCCGGGGTGCCCCCCCCACTCTCTTCCCCTGCCCAAGGGGCGCAGGGAAAAGGGAAAACCCTTTAGGGCACAGGTAAATGGGGGGGGAGGGGGCTTTAATACATTGGGTTTTGGGGGGGGGGGCCCGAATACATTTTCTGGGGGGGGGTGTTGGGGGGCCCGAATACATTGTTTGGGGGGGCTTGGAAAACATTGTTCTGGGGGTGGGGGGGGGCTGAATACATTTGTTGGGGGGGGGGGGGGCTGAATAATTTTTCTGGGGGGGGGGCTTTAATACATTGTTTGGGGGTGGGGTGGGGGCTGAAAACATTTTCTGGGGGGGGGGGGGTGAATACAATTTTTTTCGGGGGGGGGGGGGGGGGGGGGGGGCTGGGAAAACATTGTTTTGGGGGGTGAATACAAATTTTTCTGGGGGGGGGGGGGGCTGAATTTCTTTTTTGGGGGGGGTTTGGGGGGGCCCGAATACATTGTTTTTGGGGGGGTTGGGGGGGGGGCGGGAATTTCATTGTTTTTGGGGGGGGGGGGGGTGAAACATTTTTCTGGGGGGCTGAATACAATTTTTCTGGGGGGGGGAGGGGGCCCGGTTTCATTTTTTCCGGGGGGGAGGGGGGCTGGATAAATTGTTTGGGGGGGGGGGGGGGCTGGGGTACATTGTTTTTTTGGGGGAAAGGGGGCTGGGTACAATTTTTCTGGGGGGGGGGGGGGCTGGTACCCTTTTTTCTGTGGGGGGGGGGTGGATACATTTTTTCTGTGGGGGGGGGGGGAATACATTGTTCGGGGGGGGGGGAAAACATTGTGCTGGGGTGGGCCCGGAATACATTGTTCTGGGGGGGGGGGGGGCTGGAAAACATTGGTTTTTGGGGGGGGGCCCGAATTCCCTTGTTCTGGGGGGGGGCTGAATACATTGTTGTGGGGGGGGGCTGAATACATTGTTGTGGGGGGGGCTGAATACATTGTGGGGGGGGGGGCTGGATTTCATTGTGTGGGGGGGGTGAAAAAGAATTTTGTGGGGGGGGGGCTGGATTCAGGGGTGGGGGGGGTGGTACATTGTCCTTGGGGGGGGGTGGTCATTGTTTGGAGGGGGCTGAATTCTTTTTGCCCGGGGGGGGGGTGGATAAAATTGTTTTGGGGGGGGGGGTGGGGGTACATTGTTCTGGGGGGGGGGCCCGAATAATTGTTTTCTGGGGGGGGGGGGGCTGGATACATTGTTGGGGGGGGGGCTGAATACATGTTCTGGGGGGGGGCTGAATACATTGTTCTGGGGGGCTGAATACATTGTGCTTGGGGAGGGGGGCTGGATACATTGTTCTGGGGGGGGTGAAAACATTGTTCTGGGGGGGGTGAATACATTGTGCTGGGGGGGGGGCTGGATACATTTGGGGGGGGGGCTGAAAAACAATTTGGGGGGTGGGGGGGGTGGATACATTTTTCTGGGGGGGGGGGGGGTGAATACATTGTGCTGGGGGGGGGGGCTGGATACATTGTTCTGGGGGGGGCTGAAATAGTTTTTGCCCGGGGGGGGCTTGGGTACATTTTTTTCTGGGGGGGGCCCGGATACATTGTTCTGGGGGGGGGGGAATACAATTTTGCTGGGGGGGGGGTGGATTAACCCTTGTTCTTTGGGGGGGGGGGTGAAAACATTTTGCCCGGGGGGGGGTGTTGAATACATTGTTCTGGGGGGGGCTGAATCAAAAATTCTGGGGGGGGGGGTGAAAACATTTTTGTGGGGGGGGGTTTAAAAACTTTGCCCGGGGGGGGCTGGATAACCCTTGTTCCCGGGGGGGGGCTGAATACTTGTTCTGGGGGGGGGGGCGAATAAATTGTGCTTGGGGGGGGGGGTGAAAACATTTTGTGGGGGGGGCGGAAACATTGTTGGGGGGGGGCTGAATACATTGTGCGGGGGGGGCTGAAAACATTGTGCTGGGGGGGGGTGAATACATTTTGCGGGGGGGGGGGCTTAAAACATTTTGCTGGGGGGGGCTGAATACATTGTTCTGGGGGGGGGTTGAAAACATTGTGCTTTGGGGGGGGGGTTTTCATTGTGCGGGGGGTTGAATAATTGTGCTGGGGGGGGGTTTAATACTTTTTGCTGGGGGGGGGGTTTTAAATACATTGTGCTGGGGGGGGGTTTAAAAAAATGTGGGGGGGGGGGGGTTGAATACATTTTGGTGGGGGGGGGGGGTTGAATACATTGTGTGGGGGGGTTGAATACATTGTGCTGGGGGGGGTTGAACACATTGTGCTGGGGGGGGTGAATAATGTTTCTGGGGGGGGGTGAATACATGTGCTGGGGGGGGTTGGGAATTTCATTTGTGGGGTTGGGGGGGAATACCCTTTGCTGGGTGGGGGTGAAAACCCTGTTTCTGGGGGGGAGGGGGGAGACAAAGTTTTGGGGGTTGGGGGGGTGAGAGATGTGGGTTTTTTTAGGAATCCCATCCTGTGTTATCCCACCTGCTGGCGTTGGGGATCTAAGGCCCATCCTGGTTTTTTCCACCTTTCTGGCGTTGGGTATCTAAGCCATCCTTTGTTTTCCCACCTGCTGGCGCTGTGTATCTAAGCATATCCGTGTTTTTCCACCTTCTGGCGCTGGGGATCTAAGCCCCAAACCTGGGTTATCCTACCTGCTGGGGTTGGGGATCTAAGCCCATTTGGGATTTTTCCCACCCGCTGGCGCTGTGTATCTAAGCATATCCTGTGTTATCCCACCTGCTGGCGCCCGGGTTTTCTAAGCCCCAACCCTTTTTATCCCCACCCGCTGGCGTTGGGTATCTAAACCAAACCTGTGTTATCCCCACCCCGTTGGCCCTGTGTTTTTAAGCCCATCCTTTGTTTATCCTACCTTCTGGCGTGTGTATCTAAGGCCCATCCCGTGTTATCCAATTTCTAGCGTTGAGTATCAAAAACCCATCCTGTGGTTTTTCCCACCCGCTGGCGCCCGTGTAAACTAAAACCTTTTTCCTGTGTTATCCTATTTTGCTAGGTTTAGTATCTAAACCTATACGGTATTATCCCCCCTACTGGCGCTGTGTTTTTCTAAGCCCATTCCCTTTTTTAACCCACCTGCTGGGGGTGGGTAAACTAAACCCATCCTGGTTATCCTACCCGCTTTTTCCCGGCATTTTTGATGTCACTGTCCCCCCAAAACCCATAGGGCCATGTCATTTTCCGGGCCCCCCCCGTTTTTCCATGTCACAGTGACAAAGGGGGAAATTTAAGGGGGGAAAAGGCATGGCCCAAAAGAGTGGGGAACCCGTGGGGGTGGCCAAAGAGTGGGGAAAAGGTTTACATGGCCAAACGAGTGGGGGGAAAAGTGGGCATGGGCCATTTTGGGGGTTGGGGGGCATGACACGGCCATAGGGTGGGGGGCGTGACCGGCCAAATGAGGGGGGGGACAGTTTACAGGCCAAATGGGGGGGGACAGTGACACGGCCCTTTAATGGGGGGGGGACAGTGACTTGGGGATATGGGTGGGGGACAGTGGGCACGGCCCAAAAGAGTGGGGGACAGTGACACGGGGAAAATGGGTGGGGGGGCAGTTTACACGGCCATATGGGGGGGGGGGACAGTGACACGGCCCAAAAGGTGGGGGCAGTGACACGGCCAAATTGGGGGGGGAAAGTGACACGGCCATTGGGGTGGGGGCAGTGACTTGGCCATAGGGGGGGGGACAGTGAATTTGGGAAAAAAAGGGGGGGGGAAAAAGTGACACGGGCCCTATGGGGGGGGAAAAGGGACACGGGCCCTTGGGTTGGGGGGCAGTGACACTTGGGATAAAGGGTGGGGACAGTGGGCACGGCCCTATGGGTGGGGGGCAGTGACCCCGGGATTATGGGGGGGGGACAGTGACTTGGCCATATGGGTGGGGGACAGTGGGCACGGGCCCTATGGGTGGGGGGCAGTGACACGGCCTTTTGGGGGGGGGAAAAGTGACCCGGCCCTTTTGGGTGGGGGGCCCGTGACATGGCCAAAAATGGGTGGGGGGCAGTGGACTTTGGCCCAAAAGAGTGGGGGGAAAAGTGACATGGCCAAATGATTTGGGGAAAAAGTGAAAATGGCCAAACCCAGGGGGAACAGTGAAAAAGCCATATGGGTGGGGGACAGTGAAAACGGCCCCTAAAGGGTGGGGGACAGTGACACGGCCCCTATGGGTGGGGGACAGTGAAACGGCCCCAAAGAGTTTGGGGGGGAGGACCCGGCCCCAAAAGGGTGGGGGGGCAGTGAACCCCGGCCATATTGGGGGGGGGACAGTGAATTGGCCCCTAAAGGGTGGGGTACAGTGAAACGGCCAAATTAGTGGGGGGCAGTGAACGGCCCAATGGGTGGGGACAGTGAAACGGGCCCTATGGGTGGGGGGGAAATGGCAAAAACCCAAAAGGGGTGGGGGACAGTGGGCACGGCCAAAATTGGGTGGGGGACAGTGACACGGGGCCCTATGGTTGGGGGACAGTGACTTTGGGCCCTAGGGGGGGGGGGACGGTTGGGCCTTGGGGCCAAAAAGAGTGGGAACATGACCGGCCTTTTGGGTGGGGGGGCGTGGAAAAAGGCCCTATGGGGGGGGGAAGTGAACTTCCAAAGGGGGAGGGACCCGTGACAAAAGGCCCTTTTGGGTGGGGGACCCAAAGGGGGAAACGGCCATATGGGGGGGGGGACCAAGGGCTTGGGCCAAAATGGGGGGGGGGACAGTGACACGGCCATTTTGGGGAGGGGGGGCAGTGACCCCGGCCATATGGGGGGGGGGGACAGTGACACGGCCCCCAATTTGGGTGGGGGACAGTGGGAAAAGGCCAAAATGGGTGGGGGACAGTGACATGGGGCCAAAAATTTAAATGGGGGGCAGTTTACCGGCCCCTAGGGGTGGGGGACCCGTGACAAAGGCATATGGGTGGGGGGGGGCAGTGACTCGGGGCCCTATGGGTTGGGGGGGCAGTGGGCACGGCCCCTATGGGTGGGGGGGCAGGGACCCCGGCCATATGGGTTTTGGGGGACAGTGACACGGCCAAAATGGGTTGGGGGGCAGTGACACGGCCCCTATTTGGGGGGGGGGACAGTGACAAAGGCCTTTTGGGTGGGGGGGCAGTGACATGGCCATAGG
The DNA here is from genome assembly GCA_025379985.1 of Phyllomedusa bahiana. Taxonomy (NCBI): domain Eukaryota; kingdom Metazoa; phylum Chordata; class Amphibia; order Anura; family Hylidae; genus Phyllomedusa; species Phyllomedusa bahiana. Next base: position 17,308 of record JAODAL010009804.1, read on the forward strand.
GGTGGGGGGCAGTGACATGGCCAAAAAGAGTGGGGGGGGCCCTGAACGGCCCCTAGGGTGGGGGACCCGTGACCCCCGGCCCCTATGGGGGGGGGGACATGAAAACCCGGGCCCTATGGGTTTGGGGGACAGGGGACACGGCCAATGGGTGGGGGACGTGACCCGGGCCATATGGGTTGGGGGGCCCGTGGGCCCCGGGCCCTTTTGGGGGGGGGACAGTGACATGGCCAAATGAGTGGGGGGCAGTGGGCACGGCCAATGGGGGGGGGGCAGTGACAGGGCCCCTTTTGGGTGGGGGCAGTGACACGGCCATATGGGTGGGGGGCCCGTGACCCCGGGCCCCTATGGGGGGGGGACAGTGACAAGGCCATATGGGTGGGGGGACAGTGACACGGCCATAAGGGTGGGGGGGGAGTGACATGGCCAAAAAGAGTGGGGGACAAATGACACGGGCCCTATGGGTGGGGGACAGTGGGCACGGCCACAAAAGGGTGGGGGACATGACACGGCCAAAAAGGGTGGGGGACAAATGACATGGCCCCTAGGGTGGGGGACAGTGACTTGGCCAAAAAGTGGGGGACAGTGACACGGCCATATGGTTTTGGGGACAGTGACACGGGTCAGGAAGGCTGGCCGCGACAAGAGAATTTTCATTTACTTAATGTGTGCCCACACCCAGTCCACGCAGAAACTCCTAAGGGTTTTATAAATTACTACGTGGTTTTGGGCCCCCGGTTCCAAAGCCCGGGGGCCTTTTTATAACTTAGGACTGCTGGTGGCCTGGTTGGGGGGGCCCCTTTCACGCTCCTTTCCCAGGGGCCCATAATGCTGTTAAAACGGCCCTGTGATAACACCCCCAAATGGACCCTTTACCCAGAATGACAGCCCCCCTTGTTTTCATTTAAAACAGAGTAGTATCCCCTGATAACACCGCCCATTTGGGTCCTTTACCCCGGGAAAGACAGCCCTCCCCTTTTAAAACAGTGTACATACAAGAGATTTGCTGTCCACTGATAACACCCCCCACTGGACTCCTTTACCCAGAATTTACAGCCTTTTCCTTTTATCAGTGTTAAACCCACAAGATAGCTATCCCCTGATAAACCGCCCCTGGACTCCTTTTCCAAATGGGCAGCCCCCCTTGTATCAGTGTACATACGAGATAGCTTTTCAATCACTGAAAAAAGACCACCCCCTGGGGCTCCCTTTAACCCCGGGAAAGACAGCCCTCCTTGTATCAGTGTACATACAAGAAAAGTACAAATGATAACACCCCCCACCCCGGGCTCCTTTTCCCCAAAAGACAGCCCTCCTTTTATCAGTGGGAATTTCAGAGATAGCTATCACTGATAACACCGCCCACTGGACTCCTTTACCCAGAATGACAGCCCTCCTTGTATCAGTGTATATACAGAAATAGCTGTCAGTCACTGATAACACCACCCACTGGACTCCTTTACCCAGAATGACAGCCTTCCTTGTATCAGTGTACATACAGAGATAGCTATCACTGATAACACCGCCCACTGGACTCCTTTACCCAGAAGGACAGCCCTCCTTGTATCAGTGTACATACAGAGATAGCTATCACTGATAACACCGCCCACTGGACTCCTTTACCCAGAATGACAGCCCTCCTTGTATCAGTGGTCATACAGAGATAGCTATCACTGATAACACCGCCCACTGGACTCCTTTACCCAGAAAGACAGTCCTCTTTGTTTCAGTGTATATACAGGGATAGCTATCACTGATAACACCACCTACTAGACTCCTTAACTAAGGTTGACAGCCTTTCTTGCATCAATGCACATACAGAGATAGCTATCTTTGATAAGACCGCCCACTGGACTCCTTAACCAAAAATAACAAAAATGAATTGTAATTTCTACTAATTCTTACCCCACAAAACTACATATCAGTTTGCTCAGCTCCTCCTGCTCTATAGCATGCAGCTGGCAGATTAGATAGCATGATCACTGTGACAGGTTCCCTTTAAAATGATGTCTTGGTACAGACTATTTTAGGTTCAAGCGTTGAGACAGAACCAAAAGCTGAGTGATGGGGAGCGGTCGGGATCCTCACAATGTACCGCTACATTAAATAATAAAACCATAACCATAGTGCTCCGCCATGTAACATGCTAAAGTACAATGTATGAAACCTGCCAAACAACACTTTATATCTCAGCTTCCTAGATACAATGATAATGTGACACAGGAGGATACCATTGATGGAGGTTAATGTGAATGTGACATGGCGGATAACATGGAGTCATGCTTTACAGAGGACGTGTCAGGTCCCGGGACATGTTTTAGTAATTATTCCCAACACTGCATTGTGCCATTCCTCTGATACTCTGTCTGGAATAGTACGCACAATGTAACAATTGGGTGTTACCTTTTTCCCTTGTCAAAGGGGCGTATTCCTACATCTTATTCCCTTGTCAAAGGGGCGTATTCCTACATCTTATTCCCTTGTCAAAGGGGCGTATTCCTACATCTTATTCCCTTGTCAAAGGGGCGTATTCCTATATCTTCTTCCCTCGTCAAAGGGGTGTATTCCTATATCTTCTTCCCTCGTCAAAGGGGCGTATTCCTACATCTTATTCCCTCGTCAAAGGAGCATATTCCTACATCTTATTCCCTTGTCAAAGGAGCATATTCCTACATCTTATTCCCTTGTCAAAGGGGAATATTCCTACATCTTATTCCCTTGTCAAAGGGGCGTATTCCTAAATCTTATTCCCTCGTCAAAGGGGCGTATTCCTATATCTTCTTCCCTCGTCAAAGGGGTGTATTCCTATATCTTCTTCCCTCATCAAAGGGGCGTATTCCTACATCTTATTCCCTTGTCAAAGGGGCGTATTCCTATATCTTATTCCCTCGTCAAAGGGGCGTATTCCTACATCTTCTTCCCTTGTCAAAGGGGCGTATTCCTATATCTTATTCCCTTGTCAAAGGGGTGTATTCCTACATCTTATTCCCTTGTCAAAGGGGCGTATTCCTACATCTTCTTCCCTTGTCAAAGGGGCGTATTCCTATATCTTATTCCCTTGTCAAAGGGGCGTATTCCTACATCTTCTTCCCTTGTCAAAGGGGCGTTTTCCTATATCTTCTTCCCTTGTCAAAGGGGCGTTTTCCTATATCTTATTCCCTTGTCAAAGGGGCGTATTCCTACATCTTCCCTCGTCAAAGGGGCGTGTTCCTACATCTTATTCCCTTGTCAAAGGGGCGTATTCCTACATCTTATTCCCTTGTCGAAGTGGTGTATTCCTACATCTTATTTCCTTGTCAAAGGGGTGTATTCCTACATCTTATTCCCTTTTCAAATGGGTGTAATCCTACATCTTATTCCCTCGTCAAAGGGGTGTATTCATACATCTTATTCCCTTGTCAAAGGGGCGCATTTCTACACCTTATTCCCTTGTCAAATGGGTGTAATCCTACATCTTATTCCCTTGTCAAAGGGGCGCATTCCTACTCTTATTCCCTTGTCAAATGGGTGTAATCCTACATCTTATTCCCTGTCAATGGGGCGCATTTCTACATCTTATTCCCTTGTAAATGGGTGTATTCCTACATCTTATTCCCTTGTCAAATGGGTGTAATCCTACATCTTATTCCCTTGTCAAAGGGGCGCATTCCTACTCTTATTCCCTTGTCAAATGGGTGTAATCCTACATCTTATTCCCCTGTCAAAGGGGCGCATTTCTACATCTTATTCCCTTGTCAAATGGGTGTATTCCTACATCTTATTCCCTTGTCAAATGGGTGTAATCCTACATCTTATTCCCTTGTCAAAGGGGTGTATTCATACATCTTATTTCATTAATTATTTGATTTTTGTATCCAGCCTTGTTAGAATACATAATGAGGCAACTTTCACTACCGGTTAACAGCTGACTAGTCAGAGAAATAATAAATGTAGGTCAGAGTAAATCAGCTCCAGCCTATAGATTTGTTGAAGTAGGACTCAGCCCTTAGAATAATTTGGCACCAAAAACTTCCTTAATACCGTCCTAAAAAGCTAATAGCTAATCTTGAAGGGGTTTTCCAGTTGATTAAAACAAAAAATAATATAATAAATAAAAATAATTTAAAAAATTTAATAATTATAGTAATAATAAATATAATAATTGTAATAATTTGTATTATTATATTAATATTATATTTAATATTGCTATTATTATAAAAATAATATTTTTTATTATATTTATTATTATTATTTTTATTATTATTTTTATTTATTATTTTATTATTATTTATATTTGTATTATTATTATTTTTTTTATTATTGTATTTATTATTATATTTTATTATTATTACTATTATTATTATTTATATTTTATTATTATTATTATTATTATTATTATTATTATTATTATTATTATTATTATTATATTGATTTCACTGCTGCCCAGTATAAAAAAAAAAAACCTCCTCCTCATCTGTGCTCCAGCACTGGCTCTGTGGCGTCTTCTATTTACTTCCTGTCTCTGATTGAACGGGAAGTCACTGATTGGCTACTGCGGTCATGTGCCACTGTCTTACATCACTGTTGGGGGCTGTTCACTTCAGCGGCACGTGGCCGTCGCGGAGCCAGTGCTGAATCTGAGGTGAGTACGAGGTTTTTTTTATTTATATTTTTATTTAGACAGCAGTATCTTAAGTTATTTTTTTTTATAATCAACTGAACCTCTTATAAAGGCTTTTCATTTAAATTGAATTTAGAGCTATTTGACTGAGCATTAGTTTAAAATGGTATTTCCATCTTAGATATCTATGGTATTTCCATCTTAGACATCTATGGCACAGCCAAAAGTTAGGTACAGAGCCCAAACCTATGCTAAGAGTAAAAGTGTTTTGTAACTCCCATAGATATAAATGGAGAGAGCCACCTCTCCATTTTTATGTCGGGACGTTGCAGATGGGAAGAACTACATCTGCTGGGTGGCGAGTCAGAGGACTCCATAGGTGCAGGTTATAGGAGAAGGACCTGCATCTATCAGACCCCTTAAAGCCATGGACATATTTGGATATGACCATGACTTTTGCCCAATGACAGAACATGGTCCTACTACACCGTCTCAGCTCTGCTCTACCCATGCCATAAAACAGGCAACAAGGTAGAGATCATTGTCAGATTCCAAAGCTCTTTTGGAGGTTGCAGATTTCCTAGGGAAAAACAATAGCACCGGATAATTGTTTTGGAAGGCTCAGACTTGTTGTGTTTGGTCTTCCTTTCTTGATCTCTCCCTAGAGGCCCATTATGGTAATTTCTCCCTTCTATAACTGGCAAATTGCATAACGAGCCAGATGATAAAGTAGTGAGAAAGGAAGAAATTTGCATTTTAATACATCTGTCTGAATCGTTTTTGTAGGCACCGGGGCAGGGTGTGGAGGTGCAAAGAGAAAAAGGCACCGTCCACATAGACACTCTTGTAGTGGGGCCCTTGGGATGGCCCTTTTGTATGTAATGGAGCTGAACAAATAATCACTGTATTATTTACATGTCCCCAGGCTTGGATACAGTTTTATCTTCATCCCTTGAGACACTCTGGAGGGAAATCTTACATACTTTAAGTATAGTCTCACTGCTCATACACGCTCTAGATTCTGGAACACAAGGCCAAGTTGTAGGCCCAGAAGAAAAAGGCTCTGGGGAAATATGATGTATTATGACCATATTTCTGGGCTCCCCATGGAATATCTAAATAAAGCATGACGCAGTTGCAAATCTAAAATATAAATAGGTCTTGAATATTGTGTTCTTCGGATGTTTTAAAAAGATTATTTGCAATTGTTAGAATTCTAAATGTATCATCTGTAGTTTTAACGAAGTTCGTCAAGATTGCTAATTGTTGTATGGAAGTTTTGGGTGGTAGTCATGGTCCACCATCCATGGTGTTTAAGAGCAAAATATGGTACCAAATTGGAATGAAACTGGTGGAGGCCTCCAGATAATACATTTAGTATAGACCCGCAACGCACCTCTTTCTCTCTGTACTATGGCAGCCACCTAGCCTGGACAAGAAGTAGTGGTTATAGAGGCCACTAGGAACCACAAGGTGTGCCCCTTTGTGACCACCCTATGATTCAGCCCTGATCCTACCCCATAACAGGAACTTTAGACACTTTACAATCTGTAGGACAACACAGTCTCCAATTTGTTTGGTCTCCATATATTTTTCATGACATAAGAAGTCAACGTGTCTTCAAGAAGTAACGGATAGAAAGAAATTAAAATATTTCAAGAAACCTTTACCATGAAGGGTTGTCTCCAGAAACCTTTACCATGAGGGTTGTCTTCTTGTCTTCAAGAAGTAACACAAACAGATCCAAATATCTCCAGAAACCATTACCATTAAGGATTGTCTCCAGAAACGTTTACCATTCGGGGTGTCTTCTTGTCTTCAAGAAGTAACACAAACAGATCCAAATATCTCTAGAAACCTTTACCATGAGGGTTGTCTTCTTGTCTTCAAGAAGTAACACAAACAGATCCAAATATCTCCAGAAACCTTTACCATGAAGGGTTGTCTCCAAAAACATTAACCATGAGGGTTGCCTTCTTGTCTTCAAGAAGTAACACAAACAGATCCAAATATCTCCAGAAACCTTTACCATTAAGGATTGTCTCCAGAAACGTTTACCATTCGGGGTGTCTTCTTGTCTTCAAGAAGTAACACAAACAGATCCAAATATCTCTAGAAACCTTTACCATGAAGGGTTGTCTTCTTGTCTTCAAGAAGTAACACAAACAGATCCAAATATCTCCAGAAACCTTTACCATGAAGGGTTGTCTCCAAAAACATTTACCATGAGGGGTGTCTTCTTGTCTTCAAGAAGTAACACAAACAGATCCAAATATCTCCAGAAACCTTTGCCATGAAGGGTTGTCTCCAGAAACCTTTGCCATGAAGGGTTGTCTCCAGAAACCTTTGCCATGAAGGGTTGTCTCCAGAAACCTTTACCATGAAGAGTTGTCTCCAGAAACCTTTACCATGAAGAGTTGTCTCCAGAAACCTTTACCATGAAGAGTTGTCTCCAGAAACCTTTACCATGAAGAGTTGTCTCCAGAAACCTTTACCATGAAGGGTTGTTTTTTTGTCTTCGAGAAGTAACAAAAACAGATCCAAATATCTCCAGAAATCTTTACCATGAAGGATTGTCTCCAGAAACCTTTACCATGAAGGGTTGTCTCCTTAAACCTTTACCATGAGGGTTGTCTTCAAGAAGTAACACAAACAGATCCAAATATCTCCAGAAAACTTCACCATTAAGGGTTGTCTCCAGAAACCTTTACCATGAGGGTTGTCTTCTTGTCTTCAAGAAGTAACACAAACAGATCCAAATATCTCCAGAAACCTTTACCATTAAGGGTTGTCTCCAGAAACCTTTACCATGAACGGTTGTCTCCTTAAACCTTTACCATGAGGGTTGTCTTCTTGTTTTCAAGAAGTAACACAAACAGATCCAAATATCTCTAGAAACCTTTACCATAAAGGGTTGCCTTCTTGCCTTCGAGAAGTAACAGATAAACACAGATCCAAATATCTCCAGAAACCTTTGCCATGAAGTGTTGTCTCCAGAAACTTTTACCATGAAGAGTTGTCTCCAGAGACCTTTACCATGAAGGGTTGTCTTCTGGTCTTCGAGAAGTAACACAAACAGATCCAAATATCTCCAGAAACCTTTACCATGAAGGTTTGTCTCCATAAACCTTTACCATGAGGGTTGTCTTCTTGTCTTCGAGAGGTAACACAAACCGATCCAAATATCTCCAGAAACCTTTACCATTAAGGGTTGTCTCCAGAAACCTTTACCATGAAGGGTTGTTTTTTGTCTTTGAGAAGTAACACAAACAGATCCAAATATCTCCAGAAACCTTTACCATTAAGGGTTGTCTCCAGAAACCTTTACCATGAAGGGTTGTTTTTTGTCTTCAAGAAGTAACACAAAGCGATCCAAATATCTCCAGAAACCTTTACCATGAAGGGTTGTCTCTTTAAACCTTTACCATGAGGGTCGTATTCTTGTCTTCAAGAAGTAACACAAACAGATACAAATATCTCCAGAACCCTTTACCATTAAGGGTTGTCTCCAGAAACGTTTACCATGAGGGGTGTCTTCTTGTCTTCAAGAAGTAACACAAACAGATCCAAATATCTCCAGAAACCTTTACCATGAAGGGTTGTCTCCAGAAACCTTTACCATGAAGGGTTGTCTCCAGAAACCTTTACCATGAAGGGTTGTCTCCAGAAACCTTTACCATGAAGGGTTGTCTCCAGAAACCTTTTCCATGAAGGGTTGTCTCCAGAAACCTTTTCCATGAAGGGTTGTCTCCAGAAACCTTTTCCATGAAGGGTTGTCTCCAGAAACCTTTACCATGAAGGGTTGTCTCCTTAAACCTTTACCATGAAGGGTTGTCTCCAGAAACCTTTACCATGAAGGGTTGTCTCCAGAAACCTTTACCATGAAGGGTTGTCTCCAGAAACCTTTACCATGAAGGGTTGTCTCCAGAAACCTTTACCATGAAGAGTTTTCTCATCTATTTGAGGTCTTCATCACAAGGCAGCAAATAATAGAAGCCAAGATGTTTACATGCTTAGTAATGAGTTCCTTTTTAACATCTACAGGACTAGCCTAGAGCTCAGATCAAGGCCACCGTTTACCGGTTGTATTTGCCCATACTGTAATAGATTGATCTATAAGTTGCTGATATTGAGGACCCTATCTAATACATAAGCACAGGGCTGGTAGTAAATGTCCGTTCTAGCATGTTCAGAATCTCTATGCATGCATATGTCATCCCCAAGGATGTATGTACCATAGATTTGGTCTCCATATATTTTTCATGACATAAGAAGTCAACTTGTCTTCAAGACATACCATAGATGCAGCTGCTATAGGGTCCCGTCCAATGGGGGCCTAGTTTAGATTGGTTGCATCACAGATTTTAATGGATGTTGAGAATGTATGCAAGTGTTCCCTCTCTACAGAGGTTTTGGAAATTAACCCAAGGTTCAAAAGAGATATAAGAGGTGGGGCTAAAAAAACAGCATAAAGTCTGTGTGGTAAAAGGTGTTTCTTCACAATAGTGACCCCAGTTCTTATATGGATGTCAAAGGACGTCAAAGGGCTCCCATGGTCATCCCTGACCTGCAGTGATCAGCAGCTGTAATCTAAAAGGGGTCAAGCCCCTTAAAGGGGTTGTCTGACTACACTGATTCATCTTACCTCAGTGCTGTTTTGTTAGTTTTATTTTTGAATTCATGGGCGTTTACTAGTTACTACTGGCCTGCAGTGATGAGCTGCTGGGGATACCAGGTCTGTAGCTATAGCAACCAGCACTGGTAGCCTATCAGAAGAGATAGAACAGGTCTGAAGCTACAGTATAGCGAACAGCGCTGGCAGCCTATCAGAAAAGATAGAACAGGTCTGTAGCTATAGTGACCAGCACTGGCAGCCTATTAGGAGAGATAGAACAGGTCTGTAGCTATAGCAACCAGTGCTGGCAGCCTATCAGAAAAGATAGAACAGGTCTGTAGCTATAGTGACCAGCACTGGCAGCCTATTAGGAGAGATTGAACAGGTCTGTAGCTATAGAAACCAGCACTGGCAGCCTATCAGAAGAGATAGAACAGGTCTGAAGCTACAGTATAGCGAACAGCGCTGGCAGCCGATTAGAAGAGATAGAACAGGTCTGTAGCTATAGCAAACAGTGCTTGCAGCCTATCATGAGAGATCAAACAGGTCTGTAGCTATAGCGACCAGCACTGGCAGCCTATCATGAGAGATCAAACAGGTCTGTAGCTCTAGTGACCGGAGGAGCTGATGCAGCCCCTGATGCAGCCCATACAAGAGGGGATATCTAGGAATAGTTAGGACACTGTTAATGGACATATATTGCAAAATGATTTGTTTTTGAAAAATCTTTAACATAAAAAGCAATCCTTGTAGTGAGACAACCCCATTAAGGCCAATGTGGTTTTAAACCTAATAGAAGGGGTGCTATTTGGATCATCAGTATTCTGGCCTTAATGTGGCTCATCTGCTTAACTCTATATGTTGCAGTTACCGTTTAATCTTCTTTTCCACTGGTGCTCTGCTGATTCTATTCAAGGGCTTTACATGGACTTCCTGGTAAGCTTGTGGTAGGCTTGTGCTTTTACACAGGAGCCAATCTGAACACACAGAGCTGCAGTGGAGAAAAAACGAGACAGAAAGTGAGCTTCAGACCTCCTGAGACTCCAACAGACAATATAGCTATGCCCGAACCAATGATCATCCTAATTACCTTAAAGGGAATGTGTCATCAAAAATGACTTATTGTTTAACTCACGTTTTTATGTTCAACACATTTTTAAAGAATTTTTGGTTAGGTTTTTTTTGCATGTTTGCTCAGATAATTACATTACAACCAGTGGATTCTCTATACAAGACACATGATCTTTCTCCCCAGTCCCTTAAAAGCGAATTCATGTTTCCTGCCATCAGAAAAGAAGTGCAAACAATGCAAGAGCGGCCAGATCAGCTCCTGTCAGCTCCTGGTCATGTCTAATGTAAACTGTCAGGAAACTGCCAGGAAACCAAGGGCATGTAAGTCAGGCTGTAGCTCTTAGAGGCTTCACTTTTTTTGATGACATATATTTAGAAAGGAGGATCCCATGTCAACATTAGATCATGGCAAAACCCCTTTAAGTCCTGCAGTTTTCACTTTGGCCAATAGGCCTAATAATAGTCTGATACTTCCTGTTCTGTACAGAAAGATTCTCAGTTGTCTGCTCATTATCAGCACAAAGAGGTTCAAACTGAAACTAGACACCAGTGTGAATAGATAACACAGGATCCACCAATCACAAGAGGAGATAGTCACAGTTCACCCTTTTCACCTCCCTGCACAGTGACTTCTTCCCAGGTCAAAGAGCATGACTAGAAAACTCTCCTATAGAAGTCAATGGGACTGAGTCAGTCTTAAGTCTCCTATGTGCATGAAGCTACTGTAAAGCATCTCTCTGACTGCTGTTAAAGCAGTGCAAACAAGGCCTAGTGGCCAAAGTGAGAACTGCAAGCCTTAAGAATTATTAAAAAATATTGAAAGTGATATGAAAAATTAAAAAAAAACAAACAAAAATTCCTAAAAAATGTGTTTAACATAAAAATGGGACTTAATGACTCATTTTTTGATGACACATTCCCTTTAAGAGAACAGGTAACAGTGTAAACCTTTCCTAAAAGCAGTGAATTATGTATGTTGCATAAGATAGAATCTGTACCCTGGAGTTGTTTATCCCTGATTGACTATAGTAGACCCCCCGCCCAACACACACACAATAGCAAATACATTTAAAAAAAACTAGAAGATGCTCCTGAACGTCTCTCATGTAAAGTGATGAATTGCTGTACATAATCAGAACACAATGTTTCAGGAATGTTCTTCCATTTGTCAGATGATTCATGCATCAGCTCCTCGGTTTTTGCTCTCCATTGCACTTCTACGATGCTTCCTCCAGATCTTAGCATGTCCTCATAAATATCTCCATGACCAGGCTCTCCTGTCCAGCCATCTCATCTGGTTGATCTTAATAAATTGATATATGTTGGGACAGATTTTAGCAGGTCCTCATAAATATCTCCATGACCAGGCTCTCCTGTCCAGCAATCTCATCTGGTTGGTCTTAAAGGGGTTTTGCCACGAAGTAAAATTGACGTGGGAAGCTCGCAAATGAAATAAACATTTTCACCATTCATTATTATTAAAAATTCTGCACAATTTTTGTCTTAGCTGCTCCTTTAGTGATCCATTGTTTACAGCTCGTCTCCAGGGGATACGACCAGGGCTGAGAGCTCCTGTCCTGGTCAGACATGCTCAGACATCACCTCTCCCCTCAGGCAGCTACTGAGTGTTCAAACCCCAGCTGCTGTCACTCTACTCCCGTCCTCTGTGCTCCTTAGTAATTAGTCAAACAGTGCAAATAAATAAAAAAGAAACCTCAGTGAGGTCTGTGCACTGATAAAGAGAAAAAAAAACAAAACATAGGTTTGGTTCCTGCAGGGATTTGAACCTAGGACCCTTGTGCCTGGAGGCAAAAACTTTACCTCTCAGCTACTCACAACTCATTACATAAACAGACCTTTCTTTGACTACAAAGAGGAAAGGCATGGTGATGTCATCCTGCTGAGTCACATGATATACAAGTCAAACAAATCACACACGCCCCCTACTGAGCACACAGAGCTGAAGAGCTGGATATAAGAGGTATGAAATGGGATTGTGGCAATACCCCTTTAATAAATTGACATATATTGGGACAGATTTTAGCATGTCCTTATAAATACCTCCATGACCAGGCTCTCATGTCCAGCAATCTCATCTGGTTGGTTTTAGTAAATTGACATAGGTTGGGACAGATTTTAGCAGGTCCTTATAAATATCTCCATGACCAAGTTCTCAAGTCCAGTAATCTCATCTGGTTGGTCTTAATAAATTGACATATGTTGGGATAGATTTTAGCATATCCTTATAAATACCTCCATGACCAGGCTCTCATGTCCAGCAATCTCATCTGGTTGGTCTTCATAAATTGACATAGGTTGGGACAGATTTTAGCAAGTCCTTATAAATATCTCCATGACCAGGTTCTCAAGTCCAGTAATCTCATCTGGTTGGTCTTAATAAATTGACATATGTTGGGATAGATTTTAGCATATCCTTATAAATACCTCCATGACCAGGCTCTCATGTCCAGCAATCTCATCTGGTTGGTCTTCATAAATTGACAATAGGTTGGGACAGATTTAGCAAGTCCTTATAAATTTTCTCCATGACCAGGTTCTCAAGTCAGTGATCTCATCCGGTTAGTCTTAATAAATTGACAAATGTTGGGACAGATTTTAGCATGTCCTTATAAATATCTCCATGACCAGGCTCTCCTGTCCAGCAACCTCATCTGGTTGGTCTTCATAAATAGACAAAGGTTGGGACAGATTTTAGCATGTCCTTATAAATATCTCCATGACCAGGCTCTCCTGTCCAGCAACCTCATCTGGTTGGTCTTCATAAATTGACATAGGTTGGGACAGATTTTAGCATATCTTCATAAATACCTCCATGACCAGGCTCTCATGTCCAGCAATCTCATCTGGTTGGTCTTCTTCATAAATTGACATAGGTTGGGACAGATTTTAGCAGGTCCTTATAAATATCTCCATGACCAGGTTCTCAAGTCCAGTGATCTCATCTGGTTGGTCTTAATAAATTGACATATGTTGGGACAGATTTTAGCATGTCCTCATAAATACCTCCATGACCAGGCTCTCCTGTCCAGCAATTTCATCTGGTTGTTCTTAATAAATTGACATAGGTTGGGACAGATTTTAGCATGTCCTCATAAATACCTCCATGACCAGGCTCTCCTGTCCAGCAACCTCATCTGGTTTGTCGTCATAAATTGACAAATGTTGGGACAGAATTTAGCATGTCCTCATAAATACCTCCATGACCAGGCTCTCATGTCCAGCAATCTCATCTGGTTGGTCTTCATAAATTAACATAGTTTAGGACAGATTTTAGCAGGTCCTTATAAATATCTCCATGACCAGGCTCTCCTGTCCAGCAACCTCATCTGGTTGGTCTTCATAAATTGACATAGGTTGGGACAGATTTTAGCATGTCCTCATAAATATTTCCATGACCAGGCTCTCGTGTCCAGCAATCTCATCTGGTTGGTCTTCATAAATTGACATAGGTTGGGATAGATTTTAGCAGGTCCTTATAAATGTCTCCATGACCAGGCTCTCATGTCCAGTAATCTCATCTGGTTGGTCTTTATAAATTGACATAGGTTGGGACAGATTTTAGCATGTCCTCATAAATATTTCCATGACCAGGCTCTCGTGTCCAGCAATCTCATCTGGTTGGTCTTCATAAATTGACATATGTTGGGACATGTGTTAATGTCTAGCCTGGCATCAAAGAGGTATACATCACGTGGGCAGGCCGGGCCATGGCATGGACACTCTGGACCAATATATGGTTGATCTGGGTACAGCTCTCCCCAGTTTATAGATAACACCCTTAGGGTATGTCTATACACAGTTGACACAGTTTTCAGACTTGAAAACCATCAAAATCCTACCGCAAGTCCATCCCCATAGACCGCAATAGCCAATTTTCTGATTTCAAATCCAAAAACTGTGTCAAAAAACATGCACAAGAACCGGTGGTTTTCACTAGAAAACGGCGGTAAATTTACTATTGAAGTCAATGGGGAGGCTGAAAACTGACTGCAAAATAGGGTAAACGGCTTATGGCATGGATCTTGAACTGATTTTTGGACGGTTTGTGGATTTGTCCCCACTGACTTCAATAGTAAGTTTATTTATATTTTTTATAATAATACATTTACATACAGCTCTGGAAAAAATTAAGAGACCACTGCAAAATTTTCAGTTTCTCTGATTTTTCTCTTCAATGGTACATTTTTGGAGAAAAATTTACATTGTTATTTTATTATATAGACTACTGACAACACGTCTCCGAAATTCAAAGCAAAAATGTTTTTATTTATTTGCAGTAAATGAAAAATCTTCAAAATAATAAAAAAGCAGCAGAGCTGTCAGATCTCAAATAATGTGAAAGAAAACAAGTGTATATTTCTTTGGAAACAATAATAAAGGGTTAAGTCTGGAAGAGTTCAAAATCAATATTTGGGGGAATGAACCAGATTTTTTCATTCAATTCCTTTGGGCCTATTCCTAGCACTTGTTTTGCAATCCACTTGTCCTATTGCAAGAGATTGTGAAGACCACAGCAGTGTTTTTTTATACTTTCCTTCATTAAAATAAGATTTGGTTCAGGTGATCCACCCCATCAAGGGACATTAAGTAGAATGAGGTGGACCTTTGGGTTTGGGAAATTCAACTGACACAGGGAAAGGAACGCTGCACACATGTAGAGATGCTGAGTTTTACAAAACTGTGCAGTGGTCTCTTAATTTTTTACAGAGCTGTATATAAACTTATATATATTTTGTATTATATATCTATATTTATATATACAGGCAGTCCCCAACTTACACCGTTCAGACTTACATCTGTCCCCCAGTTACAAACGGAGACTTATGGGGCGTGCTGGCACTTGTAGTTCCATGTTCCACAATGACAAGTTCCAGCATGCCACAGCAGCACATGAGGGGAAATCTTCTTAACAGGGGCACAGACAGCAAAACAAATGTAAAAACCCTTCCCTGCACTATCCAAAACTAAGAAACACTTTTTGTGCTGGAGTTATATTTAATAAATCTACCTGTTCTGACTTACATACAAATTCAACTTAAAGGGGTGTTATCGTTTGAGCTGCTCGTGCTGTTCAGCTAATTTTCTCATATTGAGTTTGAAATCCAGGGGCGTGTCTCTCCTGTCAGCAGGCGTGTCTCTCCTCCCATGAGGCGTGTCTCCCTCACTGAAGAACTGGAACATCATCAATTTTTTTGAAGCAGGGGATGCAGAAGGTGTCTGGATATAACAGCTCTGTAGCCTCCTGCATTGCTTATGTCTGCGCCCCTTTAGGCTCCAAACACCAGCAAGCACCTGTCATATGTCTTAGTTTACACACAACTGAAAGCCAGCAGCTGTTAGAAAGTAGTGTTCATCCAAATTGTACTGACAACAGGCAGAGATCTTTACTCAACTACAAATGTCACTTCAAGTAAAGATCCTTTTTCCCCGTCGTGACATTGAGTGAAAAGGGGGGAGAGCAAATCAGTTTTGAAGAAGGCCCTGCCAACTTGTAATTCATTTGGGGGCTGGTGGTGCAGAGGTAAAACAGTGATAGACTATTGCTTTTTACAACTAAGGGTTTGGATTCTGTCCCCTCACAGGATATATATTTTTTTCCCCCCTAAATTCTACCATATGTAAAGAGACCTAAAAATAATGTTAACTCTATAATGAATATAAAAACCATAAAAGCTCCCCAATATCATTTCTCACCCCCAAATTAAAGCATTGACACTATGTTAAGTGCGGGGAACTGTAAATGGCTATAAGGGGGATTTTGGAATAAAAAATTTAAAGATGTCCCCAAAAAAAATTTTTTCTATCTTTTACATATTTGTAGAAAATTTTAAAGAAAAAAAAAAAAAACTACTATGGGGCTTGAACTCCCAACCTCTGTCTTGCAGGGTAATCCCCCAACACTGCTCTATGGGGGGGGGGGGGGGGGGCAGCTTAGGGAGAGCAAGGGGAAATCCTTTAGTTAATACACTACAGGGGTGATAAAAATCATAAGGGGAAGCGGGGCTTGCATTCGATCTGAGAACAAACGCCACTTTTCCAAGTAGCAGTTTAAAACCCGGGATTTTTTAGGAGGGAATAAACCTCTTGCAAACCCCCTTAAACAGGCATATTGCCAGAACATTGACCCTAAAGCTGGAATTTACATAGAGCCAGCAGACTTGTTTCACTATCGATTTTAACAGCTCAGGGGGGAGAAAAACACAAGTGTGAAAGCAGCCAACACAGCGCAGGGGCGTCCGGGGTTTCCGTCTAGGGGCTACCCCAACAGGCTGAATGAAATGTCAGCCAGCCAATCACAGTGCAGGGGGCTGTCGGGGGTGTGAAATCGACCGGGGGCGTTCTGACCACAACACAAAATAAAAGACAGTTTTACAGGGGAAGCCATATCTGCTAAACCAAGTGACAGGGGAAAAGCAACCCAATTAAAAAAGTGCTTATTTTTACTGTCCCCATGAACTGAGACATGATCTTTGTAACGATAAAATCCCTTTAAGAACAAACCTACAGTCCCTATCCCGATCGTAACCCGGGGACGGCCTGTACACTATATAGATTAGGAAAACATCCTCAAACGCGGCCCTCCTGCTGTTTTGGGGGAAAAACAACTCCCTCATCCCACTGTTATAGATTATATAAATGCAGATGGGATTGTATTTCCCAACAACTAGAGGGCTGCCGTTTGAGGATGCCTGGATTAGGGGAACCTATGAAGGTATCTATATGGGGTATCTATACATCTAGATAGAGAGAGAGATAACTATTGTGTAGCTAGATCCCTACACTGTCCGACAAAAAAAAACCAAAAAACTAAAACCTGACAAAAAAAAGAAAATCCTCAGATTTTACTGTGTAAATATGGATTCAGAATCCTACAATATTTTTTCCCCTTAGTCCCAAGGCATGTTCACACAGCATAACGGGACATACCCAAGCCGCAGGGTTTTGCCTGCTATTGAAAGTATGCCCTGGCCAGTGCGTACTTTCAACAGCGCTCTTCTCGGCTCCCGTCCACCTCTCTGCTTTTTACTGGCATGGGGAAACCAGCAGGTAATCATAGCACTTCAGGCGCATTGCAGCACAATTACACCCCGCACATACGCCTTGTGAACATACCCTTAGAATTATATCAATGAGAACAATCTAGCCCCGAATCAAGGAGGTATGCACCACATGGGCAAGCTGGGCTATTGCATGAACATTTGGGAGCAATCTATGGTTGATCCTGCTCCCCCCAGTTTCTAGAGACTATCCTGAGAATTATATCAATGAGAACAATCTTATGAGATAACTGTAGGGGGGGTAAATGGGGGGGCCGGTATTAGTACATTGCATGTTGTGCCTATTTCACTAACCCAAAGTTCAGGGGCCCCATGTCAGAAGTTTCTTTTAAACCGTTTTTTTCAAAAAGGTCACCACTAGCCGCGTTATGTAACAACAGAAGGAACTGTGATACTTGGAGCCATCCCGCAGAAGGTAGAGTGTCAGTCAACCACACAGGACCCATAGCCAAAGGCTCATTTCTATATACCCACACATCATAATGGCTCCCATATGGGTAGTCGCCCAGCTTTCTCAGACTCAGTAACATCAAAAAGGGTTGAAACGAAGGGGAAAAAAAAAAAGGGTTTGTATTTTCTGGTGTTTTTTTTTTTTTTGATTTTTATTTACTTTATCCATTTCTATAGCACTGTTAAATTCCAAAGCGCTGTACATAGTAGTATAATATTGTACCGTGTTAGCCATAGAAAGTAGTAGAAGAGTGAAGAAATCAGGCGATACCTGAGTATATTTGATTTCGAGAGTACTAGCTCCCTTCAAGTGGCTGCACACTTCTCCAGAGAATACCAATCCATTGAAGATTTAAAGATTGTGGTTCTAATGGGACATTTTAAGACGCAGAGAGAGAGGAAGGAAAGGGAATTTTTTAAAGAATGCAAAAATATCAAACCTCAAAATGGGGCTAAATATCCGGGAAGCTTTTTGTCAATATGTGTGAACTTAGGGCCAAAAATCAACCTGATAGCAAAGAGATAAGGACAAGAATTACTATCCCTCCGCACGCCTCACAAGTTTTTCCCAAATGTTTATTTCTTTATCTTTGTAAATGACTTCTCTTCTTTTATGCATAACACGGGACAACATTATACTATTATATTTCTTTTGTTATTTTTAAAGAAAATTTTAAGTCCCTTTAAGGTCCAGGTCTTTTTTTATAAAAAGTCTGTTATTTTTCAGTTTTTGTATAACATCAGTCTGAAGAAGGGAGCTAGTACTCTCGAAAGCTCACTATCAAATATACTCAGTTAGCCTCTAAAAGGTATCGCCTGATTTCTTCACTCTTCTATAGCGCTATACAGAGATTGTCAGTATTCATGTTGCTGACTCTCCCCATTGGGGCTCACAGTAATAAATAAAGATAAACAGTGCTGCACTCTCTAAAACACTGAGGCACAATGCTTAGCACCGAGACACCATGCTGCAATGTGCTAAGCACTGAGTCACCATGCTGCACTGTGTTAACCACTGAGCCACCATGCTATCCACTGAGCCATGATGCTGCACTGTGTTAACCACTGATCCACCATGCCAACCACTGAGCCACCATGCCAACCACTGAGCCATTGTGCTGCACTGTGTTAACCACTGAGCCACCATGCTAAGCACTGAGCCACTGTGCTGCAGTGTGCTAACCACTGAGCCACCATGCTAAGCACTAAACCACTGTGCTGCTTTGTGCTAACCACTGAGCTACCGTGCTGCACTGTTTTAACCAATGAGTCAATGTGCTTAGCACTGATCCACCTTGTTGCACTTTGCTAGCCACTGAGACACAGGGCCACATATATGAAAACTGTGTAGGTCTAAAATTCACTATGTTGACCATTGCAACCAATCAGAGCGCCCCTTTGATTTCATATAGTGCTCTGGAGAAATGAAAGGGGTGCTCTGATTGGTTGCAATGGGCAACATAGTGAATTTTCGACCGTTTAGACAGTTTTCATACATGTGGCCCACAGTGCTGCACAGTGCTAACCACTGAGCCAATGTGCTGAGCACTGAGCCACTGTGCTAACCACTGAGCCACCATGCTGCACTGTGCTAACCACTGAGCACCATGCTGCACTGTGCTAACCACTGGGCCACCATGCTGCACTGTGCAAACCACAGCCACCGTGTTGCCCATTTTTGGGGGTAAATGTCCATTTTTCTGGTTCTGTCCAAGCTATTCATTCCTAGAAAGAACAGGGACAGTCAGCATTTTCTCCATATGTTATGTTCATTTGTTTGCTGCTGCTGCTTAATGAAATATTTTAGCTGAATTAAATTTGCACATGCAAAAACAACACACAAAAAAAATAATAATTGCATGATTACATATTCTGTTTCCTTACAAAGCTATCCCCGCAACTCGGAAATCAAGTGTTTGTTTACCAAGTCCATGTTTCCAAAGAAATTGGATAATTAGCGCTGATTTGCTAAACAAATTATGTGTTTTTTTTTTCCCGTAATTTCCATTTGCACTCATAACAAGGTTTTGTACAACTGATCCGTGCCCTGATTGTCGGGTGTCTCAGGATGCAATAACTGAACGCGTTCGAGCAGACGACATTGTTCCCTATAAGGTGCCGTAATTATAGTGTAATAAATTCATCTTGAGATCCAGATCATCTGCAGGGGTTCTTACTCCATGACATAGCTTGGTCTTAAAGGAGAAGGCACTTATAAAAAACACCATATCCACCCAACATACAGTTTATTCACAGCACGCAGAGCGATCTATAATTAATGACGCAGCATACAAAGCATGACTTAACGTCGTTATATTCTGCATGCATAGAACTGCGCTGTCAGAGGAGACATATTACCCATTTGTAATTCAAATGTGAACTATTCTTGGACCTATGCTAAAAGCTTTCATTTACCAGCATGCAATCTCTGTCAAATCTGTCAAATCTGTATGAACAGCAGCTCTCTCTTACCCTCTCGCAGCAGGAAATCCCAGAAATAGACAACACATCCCGAAAACAAATACAGACCAAAACCAGACTCTTCAAAGGGAATAAGTCATCAAAAATGACTTATTGTTTAACTCACATTTTTATGTTAAACACATTTTTTTAAGAATTTTTGGCTATTTTTTTTTTTTAATTCCATATCACTATCAATATTTTTTAATCATTTTTAAGTCATGCAGTTTTCAATTTGGCCACTAGGTCTAATAATAGTCTGACACTTCCTGTTCTGTACAGAAAGATTCTCAGTTGTCTGCTCATTATCAGCACAAAGAGGGTCAAACTGAAAGGAGACACCAGTGTGAATAGATCCACAGTCACAAGAGGAGATGTCACAGTTCACCCTTTCACCTCCCTGTATACTGATTTCTCCCAGGTCACAGAGCATGACTATATTTTTTAAAAAATTTTCATATCACTATCAATATTTTTTTAATAATTCTTAACGGGGTTTTTCCGCGATGTAATGTTGACGTGGGATCCTCCAAAATGGGTATTTAATCACTTTTCTAAATATATGTGATTACAAAAAGTGAAGCCGGTGAGAGCTACAGCATTGCTCAGTCCCCCTTAGTTTCCTGACAGTTTACATTAGACCGACCAGTACACTGACAGGAGCTGATCTGGCTGCGCTTGCGTGTTTGCACTTCTGATCTGATGACAGGGAACATGAAGGAGCTTGCAAGGGACTGTGGAGAAAGTGCAGTGTATGAGGCTTTGGCTGTATAGAGAATCCACTGGTTGTAATGTTATTATTTGAGTAAACATTGCAGATGCTCCCTTCTTTCTCACTCTCTGCTCACCCCCTCCCTCTTACCATTGCAGCCTTCATGATTTGTTTACCTTTTTTCCTGGGCCAGATAAGAGGTAAGCAACTCCCTTGGTGGCAAAACCCCTTTAAGTCCTGCAGTTTTCACTTTGGCCACTAAGCCTAATAATAGTCTGAAACTTCCTGATCTGTAAAGAAAGATTCTCAGTTGTCTGCTCATTATCAGCACAAAGAGGGTCAAACTGAAAGGAGATACCAGTGTGAATAGATAACACAGGATCCACCAGTAAAAAGAGGAGATGTCACAGTTCACCCTTTCACCTCCCTGCACAGTGACTTCTTCCCAGGTCACAGAGCATGACTAGAAAACTCTCCTATAGAAGTCAATGGGACTGAGTCCTATGTGCATGAAGCTACTGTAAAGCATCTCTGTGAATGCTGTTAAAGCAGTGCAAACAAGGCCTAGTGGCCAAAGTGAGAACTGCAAGACTTGAGAATTATTAAAAAATATTGAAAGTGATATGAAAAATTTAAAAAAACAACCAAAAATTCCTAAAAAATGTGTTTAACATAAAAACGTGAATTAAACAATGAGCCATTTTTGATAACACATTCCCTTTCAAGTCATACATACCCCAGGTCGGAGTCCCTAAATACATACAAATCCCAGTCCGGACCTAAAACTAAACACAAACCCTTAAACATATGTATAAATATATCAGGGGTCAATATAGAGATCTCTCCCAAGATATATTTATACCCAGGACTCTATCTAGAAAAAGGGGACGTACCCTATGTCTAGAGGAAAGAAGGTTTCTACATAGACATAGGAAGGGATTCTTTACTGTAAGAGCAGTGAGACTGTGGACCGTTCTGCCAGAAGAAGAGGTGAATACAGATATCTTTCCTGGGGTCTTTCAAGGACTTTAAGACGAAGGGGGCATCCTTAATGTCTGGAGGAAAGAAGGTTTCTACATACACATAGAAGAGGATTCTTTACTGTAAGAGCAGTGAGACTGTGGAACTCTCTGCCAGAGGAACTTCTCACGGTGAGTTCAATAACAAAGTTCAAAAAGGGTCTGAATACATTTCTAGATGTAATAATCTAACAAGTTATAGTGACCAGGATTCTGGAGAAGGGTCTGGATACATTTCTAGATGTAATAATATAACAAGTTATAGTGACCGGGATTCTGGAGAAGGGTCTGGAGACATTTCTAGATGTAATAATATAACAAGTTACAGTGACCAGGAGTCTGGAGAAGGGTCTGGAGATATTTCTATATGTAATAATATAACAAGTTATAGTGACCGGGATTCTGGAGAAGGGTCTGGAGATACTTCTAGATGTAATAATAACAAGTTATAGTGACCAGGATTCTGGAGAAGGGTCTGGAGATATTTCTAGATGTAAAATATAACAAATTATAGTGACCAGGGTTTCGGAGAAGGGGCTGGATACATTTTTTAGGTAATAATTAACAAATTATATTTATTGGATTCTGGAGAAGGGCGGACACATTTTTGAGTAATAATATCAAGTTATAGTGACCGGATTCTGGAGAAGGGTCTGGGTACATTTCTAGATGTAATAATATAACCCGTTTAGTGACCGGGATTCTGGGGAAAGGGGCTGGATACATTTTAGAGTAATAATAAAAAAGCTATAGTGACCCGGGGTTCTGGAGAAAAGGGGCTGAGACATTTCTAGATGTAATAAAATAACAATTTTTATTGGGTTTTGGGTTCTGGAGAAGGGGCTGGACACATTTTAGATGTAATATTAACAAGTTTAGTGATTAGGATTTGGAGAAGGGGGCTGGGCAATTTCTAGATGTAATTTTAATATAACAAGCTATAGTGACCGGGATTCTGGAGAAGGGTTGGAGACATTTCTAGATGTAATAAATAACAAGTATAGTGACCCGGGGTTTGGAGAAGGGTTTGGAGAATTTCTAGATGTAATAATATAACAATTTTATAGTGACCGGGGGTTTGGAGAAGGTTGGAGCATTTCTAGATGTAAAAAATTTAACAAGTTTAAATGATGGGATTCTGGTAGAAGGGTCTGGAAAAAAACATTTAGATGTAATAATATAAAAAGGTATAGTGACCGGGGTTCTGGAGAAGGGTTGGAACATTTTTTAGATGTAAAAATATAACAAGTTATAGTGACCGGATTCTGGAGAAGGGTCTGGATACTTTTCAAAGATGTAATAATATAACAAGTTTAAGTGACGGATTTCTGGAGAAGGGTCTGGATACATTTCAGATGTAATAATATAAAAAGTTATAGTGACCGGGATTCTGGAGAAGGGTCTGGAGACATTTCTAGATGTAACATTCATCAATGGAAACCTCAATGCCACAGGATATCTGACATTGCTACATGATGATGTGTTGCCCTCTTTATGCACTGAAGAAGGCACGTTCCCTGAGTTTTTCCAGCAAGATGGTGACCACCACATTATGGGTGTCAGGTCTGGGAATTACTATATGAACAGTTTCCTGGAAAGTGGATTGGTCGTCGTGGACCAGTTGAATGGCCACCAAGGTCTCCAGATCTGACCCCCTTAGACTTTTATCTTTGGGGTCATCTGAAGGCAATTGTCTATGCTGTGAAGATACGAGATGTGCAACATCTGAAACAACGGATTCTGGAAGCCTGTGCTAGCATTTCTTCTGCGGTATTGCTATCAGTGTGTCAAGACTGGAGGAAGAGGGTTGCTTTGACAATCCAACCCAATGGGCAGCACTTTGAACACATTTCATAAGTGGTCATAACTCATGAAAGAATAAAGTTCCATTAAAACCGAGCACCCCATTGCTTTTCTTGTGAAATTCTCAATGTGTTTGATTTGTTACATGACCCTCTTCCCATATGAAAAAATAAAGTTGAATCCAAAATGGCCGACTTCAAAATGGCCGCCATGGTCAACACCTATCTTGAAAAATTTTCCCCCTCCCATATACCAATGTGCCACACACAGGCAGTTGATATCACCAAGCATTCCCATTATATTTAGGTGTTATTATTATTATTATCATTTATTTTATAGCGCCATTGATTCCATGGCGCTGTACATTTGAGGGGGGTTGCATACATAACATGTCAAATGAGTACAATAATAACAATGAATGACTTATAACTGGTACAGAGGGAGAGAGGACCCTGCCCGCGAGGGCTTACAATCTACAAGGAAGGAGGGGAGAGACAGGAGGGGGGGGGCAGACATGTTTGTGGGGTAGTACAGTGGCAAAAAACTACAAAGCCACATTGGCTGGTGGATATACTGAATACCAACAGCGGGCGTCTCTGGCCCTTGTGCTGCATGGGAAAAGATAACAGGTGCCGTTAATTAATGAGCAAATGCTCTAGGTACTAGTTCACACTTCTGAAGAAATGGGTTTTCAGGTTGCTTTTGAAGCTGATGAAGATGGAGGAGAGTCTGATGTGTTGGGGCAGTGAGTTCCAGAGGGTGGGGGAAGCACGGGAGAAGTCTTGGAGACAATTATGTGTGTAGTTTACACGGGGAGAGCAGAGGAGAAGGTCCTGTGAGGAGCGGAGAGTGCGTGAGGGGAGATACGTGGAAATTCGGGCAGAGTTGTATGGAGGGGAGAGGCCATGGAGAGCCTTGTAGGTCATGGTTGCTAGCTTGAACTGGATTCTCTGGGCAATAGGCGCCAGTGAAGGGATTGGCAGAGGGGAGAGGTGGATAAGAGGGGCAGCAGAGTTGAGGATGGTTTGGAGGGGAGCGAGAGTGCTAGATGGGAGGCCAGGTTGCTTTTGAAGCTGGTGAAGGTGGAAGAGAGTCTGATGTATTGGGGCAGTGAGTTCCAGAGAATGGGGGAAGCAGGACCGTTCCTAGGGGCGGGCAGGGCGGGCGCTCAACCGCGGGGGGCGCCACGACCGCCCGCCCGGAGGATGCCCCCTGACTCTGCGCGTTTTATAACATTTGCGCAGAGCCAGCAGCTGCCGGTACAAGGAGGAGGCGGGACGGATCGTTCCCGTCTTGCCTCCTCCCCTGTATGTATCGGCGCTCACTGAGGGCACACTGGCTACAAGGGGGGCATCACTGGCTACAGGGGGGGGATCACTGGCTACAGGGGGCATCTACTGGCTCAAGGGGGGACATCACTGGCTACCGGGGGCATCTACTGGCTACGGGGGCATCTACTGGCTCCAGGGGGAATCACTGTCTACAGGGGCATCTACTGATAACAGGGGCATCTACTGGCTACAGGGGGCATCAACTGGCTACAGGGGGGCATCTACTGGCTACAGGGGGCATTACTGGCTACAGGGGTCTACTACCTGGCTACGATATGAGATGCTATGGATGGGGAGTTTGTATAGAGATAGGAATTGGTTGGGAAGTGCTGATAAAGGGAGGAGTCTTCAAATATTTGTTTTGTAAATTTTACAGTGAAGAGTCGGGAGTAGTCTTCATGGCGTCTGGGACAGATGGAGAAGAAGAAGAAGAGAAAAAGAACAACTCTTCAGAGACGTCTCCTGTGAGTCACTAGATGTAACTTTATTGTAATCACTTATATGTCTGTAGAGCCTGTGTACAGCGGGTATCCACCACTGTATGGTCACCGTACGCCGGTAATATTGGTTGTAGTATAATGGTTTATACTCAGTAATGGTCAGTTTGTATTATTCAGTCACTATGTGCTGGTGATATGTGGTCACGGTGTTGCTGTATTTGGTCACTATGTAGTGATATGTGGTCATGGTGTGGTAGTTTATTCGGTCATTGTGTGCTGGTGATATGTGGTCTTAGTGGTCTTGGGATTCTGGTTGGTGTAGCAGTTATTTGGTAACTGTATGACTATTATCTAGTAGTTTTATATGTAGCACATTGTGGTAAAGCTTTCTGTATATTTTGGCTTTGGTTGATGGTGATGCACTGTGTTTCATTGTGGCACATTATGTTACATGGAGGGGGGGCGAAATTTCTTCACCTCGCCCTGAGTGAAATTTAGCCTAGGAACGGCCCTGGGGTGAAGTACAGGAGAAGTCTTGGAGATGGTTGTGTGAGGAACTGATAAGAGGAGAGCAGAGGAGAAGGTCCTGTGAAGAGCGGAGATTACGTGAGGGGCGATATCTAGAGATGTATGGAGGGGAGAGGTTATGGAGAGCCTTGTAGGTCATGGTTAGTAACTTGAAATTAATGCGCTGGGCAATGGGCGGCCAGTGAAGGGATTGGCAGAGGGGAGAGGCAGAGGAGTAGCGAGGAGAGAGGTGGATAAGACGGGCAGCAGAGTTAAGGATGGATTGGAGGGGAGCGAGAGTGCTAGATGGGAGGCCACAGAGAAGGATGTTGCAGTAGTCTAGGCGGGAGATGACAAGGGCATGGACCAGCATTTTTGTGGTGTATCCACGTAAATGGCCCACCCGGTAATTGGGTACAAAATGTTACCACTAAAAATAAAGAATCTAGACATTCTGTATAAAGCAGGGGTCCTCAAACTTTTTAAACCGGGGGCCGGTTCAAGTTCCCTCAGACCATTGGAGGGCCGGAATATAGTTTAAAAAAAAAGTTTTACTTTGGGGGTCGATACGATTACGGCGATAACCCAATTTAGATAGTTTGTCATGTTGAACGCTTTTTTAAAATAAGAAAGTTTTTATTATGTAAAACAATATTTATGCATCGCTGTCTTCTGATGGCCATAACTTTTATATTTTTCCGTATACAGAGCTGTGTAAGGGCTTTTTTTTTGCGGGATGAACCGACGATTTACTTGGTGTCACTTGGCATTTATATGGCTTTTTGATCATTTTTTATTCCATTTTACATGCTGAGGGATGAACAAAAAATCACAATTCTGACTTTTTTTTACGGCGTTCACCGTGCAGGTTAAATAACATGACAGATTTATAGGGCAGGTTGTTACATACGTGGCAATACCAAATATGCTTGCTTTATTTTTGGATCTTTTTTCGGGTGATGGGCGTTTGTAAAGGGGAAAAGAGCAGTGTACGTGTTTATTTTTTGTGTTTAATTTTTTTTTCACTTTTACCCACAGGGGATTTGTATCGGTGTATGCAGCGTTGCTGGTCACTCACCATGACAACATTTGTAGAATTCCCATTGCTGACCACATTTCTTATAGATTCCAGCTCTCCCAGATGACAAGTCTTCTGAGCAATAATCAGGGATGGGGGCCAGGAATAGATCACCTGCAGACGAGACAAACTTGTCACCTGGGAAAACGTGGAATCTATAACAAATGTGGCCAACATTGTGAGCTCTACTAACGTCTTCACCCAGCTTTCCCAGACACCTGAAAAGCTAAACATGCAACAGGGACTGGGAAAGCACATTACAATCCAAATAAATTTTAAGGCTTCTAAAAAAGGGGTTCACCCCCTGTCCGACAAATTGGCTCCTGTCCTGACCGGGGGTTGGGGGGGAAATGGGGGGTCCTGCCCTGAGTCGGAGGGGGGGGGGCTCCCGCCTGATCTGGAGGGAGGGGGGCTCCCCGCCCCTGGTCTGGAGGAGAGGGGGGGGGCTCCTGCCCTGAGTCTGGGGGAGAGGGGGGGGGGGGGGCTCCATCCCTGAATATATTATAGGGCTTCTAAAGGTGGTCACCTCGTCCGACAAGTGGTCTGTCCGATCGGAGGTTGGGGGGAGTGGGGCTCCTGCCCTGAGTCTGGAGGAGAGGGGGGGCTCCTGCCCTGAGTCTGGAGGAGAGGGGGGGGCTCCTGCCCTGAGTCTGGAGGAGAGGGGGGGCTCCTGCCCTGAGTCTGGAGGAGAGGGGGGGGGGGGCTCCTGCCCTGAGTCTGGAGGAGAGGGGGGGGCACCGGCCCTGAGTCTGGAGGAGAGGGAGGGCTCCTGCCCTGTCTGGAGGAGGGGGGCTCCTGCCCTGCCTCTCGTGGCTTCTCTCCTGTGGCGGGAATGCTGAGCACTGACCTCACATCCTGCTCTGGAAGTCAGCCTCAGCGGCGCCTGGAGTGCGGACTGTGGGTGGGGGACACTATGGAGCTGATGGGAGGTGCCTGAGGGCGGACACTTGCAGTATATGGGAGGTGCCTGTGAGTGGTGGAGGGCGGACACTCTGCAATGTAAACATTGCAGAGTGTCTGCCCTCCACCACTCACTCACAGACACCTCCCATATACTGCAAGTGTCCGCCCTCAAGCACCTCCCATCAGCTCCATAGTGTCCGCCCCCTCTGAAGCTGGCCCCGGCTGTTGCGCTGCTCACGATGGCTCTCATGTTACCTGTCACCGCCCCATCGTATGGGAGGTGCTGGGGCGGTGACGGGTGACGTGAGGCATCGTGAACAGCGCGACGACAGGGGCCAGCTTATAGCGATCGCACCACTGAATAGGAGGACTGCGGCTCCGCTGCTGCCACCGCCTGTGCCTTGCTACATGTCAACGATCGGCAGCGGCGGCGGATGGCAGCGGCGGGCCGGATAAAAATCCCCGGCGGGCCGCAGTTTGAGGACCCCTGGTATAAAGCAAGGAAAGCTGGCGTTTTGTGGGCACCAATGTAATTGGAAAATCTCCTGTAAACATTTACAAGTATAAGGTGATTGAAGCAGGTCTTAAAGGGAATGTGTCATCAAAAAAATGACTTATTGTTTAACTCACATTTTTATGTTAAACACATTTTTTTAGTATTTTTTTTTTTAAATTTTCCAGATCACTTTCAATATTTTTTTAATACTTCTCAGGTCCTGCAGTTTTCACTTTGGCCCCTAGTCCTAATAATTGTCTGACACTTCCTGTTCTGTAGAGAAAGATTCTCAGTCGTCTGCTCATTACCAGCACAAAGAGTCAAACTGAAAGGAGACACCATTGTGTACAGATAACACAGAATCCACCAGTCACAAGAGGAGAGGTCACAGCTCCCCCTCTCCCCTCCCTTCACAGTGAAAACTCTCCTATACAAGTCTATGGGACAGAATCTGTCTTAAGAATCCTATGGGCATGAAGCTGCTGTAAAGCATCTCTCTGACTGCTGTTAAAGCAGTGCAAGCAAGAATGTCTTCCCCACAATCATATATAGACTGCCGAATAGAGAAATCTCCAATCAGGAAATAAAAACGACTGAGAGGAAAAGAATATGGATCAGGGGCTTGATTTAATAAGTAAAAAAAATAAATAAATTGGCAACAGGTTCCCTTTAAACGTGATGTGGAGGAATAGTTACATATAGGATGAGACAGGTGTTTGCAAGAGATTCTGGATAAATCTGAGGAGAGATCGCATCACCCACGACGTCACAAAGAACAGCTCGGTGGAATAGCATTTATTAACGGGCGGCCGCAGCATGTGGTCAGCCGCACATCCCGGCTCGTGCTCCTTCCCCGGTAGCCAGATTCCTGCAGACAACATGGAGACCCCGCTTCCCTTTACGAGCAGGCGAGAAGATTGAAACGTCACGTCACATACATATGAATATCATTCTCGCCCGTCTTTATCTCTCTTGCTGGCTTTGAAATTGAAATAAAGGGACACCCTGGGGCCCTGTTTAAAAGACGAAGCTAGGCCGCCTGCAATAAGCAGCTACTCTGACAGGTTGCTTGTGAAATCGAACCAATTCTAGGCCTTGGCGGAAGCAGCTTTTAATAACACTTCCCTTGACCCCGGGGGGGACAAACTCATGAAACAGAAGCATATTTAAAATGGTAATTTCATTTAACGTCCTCTTTGCTTGAGTTCTGTTTTCCAGACGGCCCGGTGTGCGCGGAGTTACCAGTGACGGGGCCTCTCCCGTGCAATGAGACAAAGGCAGGCAAACATGGCAGCAGCGCGCAAGCACAACCAGGAGCGGGGGGACAATAGGTTTACTCAATCTGTTGGGGGGTTCGGACTGACTCGTATTTGACACATTAAATAGAAGGAAAGATAGATATATGACAGATAGATCAATGAATATGAGATCAATAGAGATAGATAGATAGATATGAGATAGATAGATATGAGATAGATAGATAGATAGATAGATAGATAGATAGATAGATAGATATGAGATAGATAGATAGATATGAGATAGATAGATAGATAGATAGATAGATATGAGATAGATAGATAGATAGATATGAGATAGATAGATATGAGATAGATAGATAGATAGATAGATAGATATGAGATAGATAGATATGAGACAGATAGATAGATATGAGATAGATAGATAGATATGAGATAGATAGATAGATAGATAGATAGATAGATATGAGATAGATAGATAGATAAATATGAGACAGATAGATATGTGATAGATATGAGATAGATAGATAGATATGAGATAGATATGAGATAGATAGGAGATAGATATGAGATAGATAGATATGATATAGATATGAGATAGATATGAGATAGATAGATAGATAGATAGATATGAGATAGATATGAGATAGATATGAGATAGATAGATATGAGATAGATAGATAGATATGAGATAGATATGAGATAGATAGATAGATAGATATGAGATAGATAGATATGAGATAGATATATAGATATGAGATAGATAGATATGAGATAGATAGATATGAGATAGATAGATATGAGATAGATAGATATGAGATAGATAGATAGATAGATAGATATGAGATAGATAGATAGATAGATAGATAGATAGATAGATATGAGAGATAGATAGATAGATAGATAGATAGATAGATATGAGATAGATAGATAGATAGATACATATGAGATAGATACATATGAGATAGATATGAGATAGATAGATAGATAGATAGATAGATATAGATAGATAGATATGAGATAGATATGAGATAGATATGAGAAGATAGTAGTAGATAGATAATAGATATGGATGATAGATAGATATGAGATAATAGAAGATAGATAGATATGAGATAGAAATTAGATATGAGTAGATAATATGAGATAGATAGATATGGGATAGAAGATAGATAGATATGAGATAGATAGATAGATATGAGATGAAGATATAATAGAAAATGTAGTATGAATAGATGATAGATAGATGATAATAGGTAGATAGAAATAGATATAGATAGATAGATATGGGATAGAAAATAATAGATATGAGATAGTTTAATAGATAATATGAGATAGATAGATAATAGAATGAGATAGATATAGATAGATAGATGATAGAAGATGTATGTGAGTAGTAAAGATATAGATAGAGAGATAGAGATGATAGATAATATGAGATGATAGATAGAAGATAATAGATGTTTAGATAGATAGATATTTTATAGATAGATAGATAATATGAGAAGAAATAATAGAATGAGAGGATAATAGAATAGTGTAGTGATAGATAGATAGATAAAAAAGATATAGAGAATAAAGATTTTAGATAGATAGATATGAAATGTAAAAGGGTTGCCCCCACGAAATTCTCTAATCCCATTACATTATAAAATTTTCCCCTTTCAGTGGCGCCGCTAAGAGTATAAGTTCCCACACCTCACACGTAGCCTATTGCCATCTCTTAAAATAAAAGCAGGAGATTTAAGGGGCGGTGCGCGAACAACCCACCCCCCTAATGCATAATGGGTTTGAAAAAAGCCAGGTAGAAAGCCCTTTTTGCCGTAGTAGCCCCCCATAAAACAGTATGGCCCGTTAAGGCAGGTAATGCCCCCCTTTACCAAGAAATGCCCCCCTTTTACCAAGTAGATCCCCCTTGTAGCCAGGTAATGCCCCTTGTAGCCAAGTAGATGCCCCCTTGTACCAAAGTAGATGCCCCCTGTTAGCCAGGCAAATGCCGCCCTTTGTTAGCCAGGCAAATGCCCCCCTTTGTTAGCCAGGCAGATGCCCCCCTTTGTTAGCCAGGCAGATGCCCCCCATTTGTTAGCCAGGTAGATGCCTCCTTTGTTAGCCAGGTAGTTGCCCCCCTTTGTAGCCAGGTAGATGCCCCCCTTTGTTGGCCAGGTTGTTGCCCCCTTTGTTAGCCAGGTAGTTGCCCCCTTTGTTAGCCAGGTAGTTGCCCCCGTTGTAGTCAGGTAGTTGCCCCCTTAGTAGGCAGGTAGTTTCCCCCTTTAGTAGCCAGGTAGTTTCCCCCTTTAGAAGCCAGGTAGTTGCCCCCTTTAGTAGCCAGGTAATTGCCCCCTTTAGTAGACAGGACGTTGCCCCCTTTGTCGTCAGGTAGTTGCCCCCTTTGTAGCCAGGGCGATGCGCCCAGTGTAGTCAGGTAGTTGCCCCCATTGTAGTCAGGTAGTTGCCCCCATTGTAGTCAGGTAGTGCCCCCTAAGCTATAAAATAAAATTTAATTTAAAAAGTCACTCACCTCACCAGGCTCCTGCAGCCCCGGGACATCTCCCGGCCGATCTCCTCAGCGTCGCAGGGGGAGTGAGTGCAGCCGCGCGTCATCCCCTGCGACGCTGATCTGTATGTACAGCGCACCCCGGGCCGGCACTGTACATACGGGGGGAGATGGGAGAGGGGAATGATCCTCCGGCCTCCGCCCTGCACACCGGCCGGCGCTGTACATAAGGGGGAGAAGGAGGAGAGGAGCGATCCCTCCTGCCTCCTCCCCGCACACCGGCCGGGTAGCTTACATACAGGGGGAGAAGGGAGGAGGGGAACGATCCCTCCTGCCTCCTCCCACACACCGGCCGGTGCTGTACATACAGGGGGAAAAGGAGGAGGGGAACGATCCCTCCTGCCTCCTCCCCGCACACCGGCCGGCGCTTACATACAGGGGGAGAAGGGAGGGGGGGGAACGATCCCTCCTGCCTCCTCCATGCAAAACGCCGGCGCTGTACATACAGGGGGAGAAGGGAGGAGGGGAACGATCACTCCTGCCTCCTCCCCGCACACAGGCCGGTGCGGTACAGACAGGGGGGAGAAGGGCCTAGGGAGCGATCCCTCCTGCCTCCTCCCGGCACTGTGAGACGCGTCGGGCGGGTGAGGGGCGTTTGCGGCCGCTCACCCGCCCGTAGGAGCGGCCCAAGAGTAGCGCAAGAGCAGCGCAAGAGTTATTTATAGAACCCCCCGCTGCCTGCTGGCGGCGGGAGGTTTGCCAACTCTGCCGGGAGGGCGGGGGGGGATCCCCAATAGCGGGACCCCCCCCGCCAAAAGCGGGAGAGTTGGCATGTATGCTGTAGCTGCATCCAGGAGACGACCGAGTGAACAGGTGACCACTAAAATGAGTGCCCCTCTCCAATCATGTCATATAGAGCAGCTCTAGCTCTATGACCGATCCAAAAGCCGATACCCCTCTCCCCCATCCATCCCTCTGTGTCCTTGAGTGTATCCTCCATGATGTGGATGTATCTGTGGCAGCGCCTCCGAGGCATGGACCTGCTTTACAATACAATAAAACAATTGCCCTATTTCTCTCAAGTGGATATTGCTGTGGAATTATAGGTGCGGTAAAACTCCTTACATCGTTCCATTTCTCAATTTACTGCTGCTCGCGTCCTGCCCGTGCTGCTGCTCTACTCCACGAATTGCCTTATTTATGGACTATTCTGAAAATGATGTCTTTAGGAATTTACCGTTCAGAATCTGCTTACTGTTAAATGGAGGGGGGCAGGATGGGTGTGCAGAGGAAGTGCTGCAACTTATTTTGGAAGATATGATAGTTGTATGAGCAGCTGGAGTATATCAGACCAGTATATACAGGTACTTATATGTATATATGCACCACACCAGCCTGTTAGGAAGGGGCAGTCTGGCACTAGTCATGAGGGCAGTCTGGCACTAGTTATGCGAGCAGTCTGGCACTAGTCAAGCGGGCAGTCCCGGCACTATTCTTGGGTGCAGTCTGGCACTAGTCATGCGAGCAGTCTGGCACTAGTCATGTGGGCAGTCTGGCACTAGTCAGCAGTCTGGCACTAGTCATGCGAGCAGTCTGGCACTAGTCATGCGAGCATCTGGCACTAGTCATGCGGGCAGTCTGGGCACTAGTCATGTGGGCAGTTTTGGCACTAGTCATGCGGGCAGTCTGGCACGAGTCATGCGGGCAGTCTGGCACTAGTCATGTGAGCAGTCTGGCACTAGTCATGCGGGCAGTGTGGCACTAGTCATGCGGGCAGTCTGGCCCCTAGTCCCTGCGGGCAGTCTGGCACTAGTCATGCGGGCAGTCTGGCACTAAATCATGTGGGCAGTCTGGCACTAGTCATGCGGGCAGTCTGGCACTAGTCATGCAGGTAGTCTGGCACTAGTCATGTGGGCAGTCTGGCACTAGTTATGTGGGCAGTCTGGCACTAGTCATGCGGGCAGTCTGGCACTAGTCATGTGGGGAGTCTGGCACTAGTCATGCCGGCAGTCTGGGCACTAGTCATGTGGGCAGTCTGGCACTAGTCATGCGGGCAGTCTGGCACTAGTCATGTGAGCAGTCTGGCACTAGTCATGTGGGCAGTCTGGCACTAGTCATGTGAGCAGTCTGGCACTAGTCATGTGAGCAGTCTGGCACTAGTTATGCGGGCAGTCTGGCACTAGTTATGTGGGCAGTCTGGCACTAGTTATGTGGGCAGTCTGGCACTAGTCATGTGGGCAGTCTGGCACTAGTCATGCGGGCAGTCTGGCACTAGTCATGTGAGCAGTCTGGGGACTATCATTTGGGCAGTCTGGCACTAGTTATGTGGGCAGTCTGGCACTAGTCATGCGGGCAGTCTGGCACTAGTCATGCGGGCAGTCTGGCACTATTCATGCGGGCAGTCTGTCACTAGTCATGCGAGCAGTCTGGCACTAGTCATGCGGGCAGTCTGGCACTAGTCATGTGAGCAGTCTGGCACTAGTCATGGGAGCACTCTGGCACTAGTCATGAGCGAAGTCTGGCACTAGTCATGAGAGCAGTCTGGCACTAGTCATGGGGGCAGTCTGGCGCTAGTCATGCGAGCAGTCTGGCACTAGTCATGCGAGCAGTCTGGCACTAGTCATGCGGGCAGTCTGGCACTAGTCATGCGGGCAGTCTGGCACTAGTCATGTGGGCAGTCTGGCACTAGTTATGTGGGCAGTCTGGCACTAGTCATGCGGGCAGTTTGGCACTAGTCTTGCGGGCAGTCTGGCACTAGTCATGCGGGCAGTCTGGCACTAGTCATGCGGGCAGTCTGGCACTAGTCATGCGAGCAGTCTGGCACTAGTCATGTGGGCAGTCTGGCACTAGTCATGCGGGGCAGTCTGGCACTAGTAATGAGGGCAGTCTGGCACTAGTCATGAGGGCAGTCTGGCACTAGTCATGTGAGCAGTCTGGCACTAGTTATGTGGGCAGTCTGGCACTAGTCATGAGGGCAGGCAGGCACTAGTCATGTGGGCAGTCTGGCACTAGTCATGCGGGCAGTCTGGCACTAGTCATGCGGGCAGTCTGGCACTAGTCATGCGGGCAGTCTGGCACTAGTCATGCGGGCAGTCTGGCACTAGTCATGCGGGCAGTCTGGCACTAGTCATGCGGGCAGTCTGCAGGGCCGCCGATAGGGGGGTACAACCAGGACTCCCGTACCGGGCCCGGCCAGACTGTAAGGCAAGGGGGGGCCCGCCGCCAGGCTCCGCCCCCTTGCTCCACGTTAATGGAAGGGAGAGCAGACCACAGGCCTGCTCTCCCTACCATATCAATCAGCTGTGTCCGGGGGAGAGGGGCCGCGCTGCTGTGCACAGTGTCACTTACTTCAGCTTGCAGGCTTCCTCCTGGGCATGGAGCAGTCGGCCCCTCCCCCTCTGGCTGCCTGCAGAGCAGAGACGTCACACCCACGGCCAGAGGGAGCAGGGGAAGGACCGACTGCTCCGTGCACAGGAAGCTGCCTGCACCCTGAAGTAAGTCACACTGAACAGATGTAATGTAAAGTTATGTGCATCTCAACCTGCAGCACAGCCCCCTATTTCCACCACAGAGATGCCAGGCCACTTCCCAGTCCTGTGGGGCCGCACTCTGGGCCCCTGGCGTTGGGGCCGCACTCGGGCCCCTGGCGTATGTGAGGCCGCACTTTGGGGCCCCTGGCGTATGTGGGGCCGCACTCCCGGGCCCCTGGCGTATGTGGTGGGCCGCAACTTCAGGGCCCCTGGCGTATGTGGGGCCGCACTCGGGGCCCCCAGGCGTATGTGAGGCCGCAAATCAGGGCCCCCGGCGTATGTGGGGGGCCGCACTCAGGGCCCCTGGCGTATGTGGGGCCGCACTCGGGGCCCCTGGCGTATGTGGGGGCCGCACTCAGGGCTCCTGGCGTATTGTGGGGCCGCACTCAGGGCCCTGGCATATATGGGGCCGCACTCGGGGCCCCTGGCGTATGTGGGGCCGGGACCCCGGGGCCCCTGGCGTAGGTGGGGCCGCACTTGGGGCCCCTGGCATATGGTGCCGCACTCGGGGCCCCTGGCGTATGGGGGCCGCACTTGGGGGCCCCTGGCGTAGGTGGGGCCGCACTTGGGGCCCCTGGCATATGGTGCCGCACTCGGGGCCCCTGGCATTGTGGGGGCCGCACTTTGGGGCCCCTGGCGTTTGTGGGGCCGCACTTGGGCCCCTTTGGGGTATGTGGGGCCGCACTCGGGGCCCCCGGCGTATGTGGGCCGAATCAGGGCCCCAAGATTTGTGGGGTTGAGCAGGCCCCCCAAATCTTGGGAGCCTTAACGGGCCCCTGCAAATTCGGGGGTCTTGATTGGGGCTCCCAAATCTTAGAGGTCTTGGGCGGGCCCGCGCGGGCCGCTCAAGCCCCCGGGGGATTTGTGGGACCCCCTCACCAGACCTGTGGGCCCCCGCTCAAGGCCCCATCACCAACCTGTGGGGAGGTGGGGAAAAACTTGATGGGGCCCTATCCGTTTTCTTCCGTGTGGGGCCCCACTCAAGTTCTCCCTCTACCAACGGTGGCCAAATCCCCTGGCAAACCTACCTACGGGCCCACTATCTACCAACCTACAGGGGCCCCCTATAAAATTAACGACCATGCCCCAGAGGGTAATTATTAAATTTGGGACTAGGGAAAGGGATTTTTGTACATGGTGCGGCAACCGGTGGATTTTGATAAAGGGGGAGTCTCAGTGTTTGTGTTGTGAATTCGCAGGGACGAGTCTGGCCGGGAGAAGTCCTCAGGTGGCCGGGCCCGGAGGGAAAAGGGAAAGGGAAAGAAAGGAAAAATTAGATGTCACCGTAGTCACAAATGAACTGCACGTAATCACTTATAGGGCCTCATTATAAAACTTTCTAATGTGGGACTTTTTTTTGTTGCCCACGCAACCAACAAAATAAACCAACCAACAGACGTCCCTTTTTCATTTATAGGGTGCTCTGAAAAAAAAAGGGGCGCTCTGATTGGTTGCTATGGCTTGATTGGGTTGTAACAACAAAGTGAATTTAGGCCTAACAGGTTTCATACAGTCCCCCAAAATTTTCACTGTACGGTGGTTATTTGGGTTATTGTATTGGATTATTTCAGTAACAGTATTGTGGTATTATTCTGCACTTTTGTGGAGTTATGTGGGAAGTTGCGGATTACTTCACTTTGTATATTTTTTTTATTTGGTAATATTGGCCTTAGTATACTGGTTTATCAGTAACATTATAGTGGATAAGTCACCATTTGTAGTGATAAGGCGGTATTATTTGTATTTTGTTTGGTTTTTTTGGTCCCTTGGGTTCGGTTTGGTCAGTAAAAATTTTAATTTTTATAGTCACCATATGTAGGGTATATGGCGGTTTTATTTGGTCTTTTGTTTTTTTTTATTGGTCTGATACTGGTTTTTGGGCAGTAAATTATAGTGGTTTTGAAAACCCTATGTAGTGTATAGGCGGATTATTTGGTCTTTTTTTTTGGGTTTTTTTTGGCTTGGTATGCTTGGGTTTTTCAGTAACATTAAGTGGGACTTGG
The DNA here is from genome assembly GCA_025379985.1 of Phyllomedusa bahiana. Classification (NCBI taxonomy): domain Eukaryota; kingdom Metazoa; phylum Chordata; class Amphibia; order Anura; family Hylidae; genus Phyllomedusa; species Phyllomedusa bahiana. The sequence continues at coordinate 55,152 of JAODAL010009804.1, forward strand.
TATCAGCAGTGTTTTTGGCCCTTGTAACATATTGACCACAGATAAAACTGTATTTTATAAAACAGAAAGAACTAAATCCAAAAACAATGGGGCAATTGCTTTTTTTTTTTTTTTGGTTTTAGTGACAGGGGTTGCTGGGGGGGTTGGCTTGGGGCGGGGCTATGGGGGTTTTGGGTGGGGGCCCGGGGTTTTATAGGGGCGGGGTTTGGGCAGGGGGCCCCCGGGGCCCTTTAAACTGTAGGGGGGCCCCGAAAAATTTTGATTGCCCGGCCCCGGGAAATCTGTTGGGACTAAATCAAGCGGGGGAGTTGGGGGCACTTGAAAAGGGGGGCAGGTTTCCCGGGAAGTCATGGGGGAGGGAACGGCACAAATCAAGGGGGGGCCCTTTTGGGACTAGTCATGGGGAGCAGTTTTGGCACTAGTCATGTGGGCATCCCCCCCCACTTTGTTGTGGGGAGTCCCGGACTAGTCCTGCCGGGCAGTCTGGCACTATTTAAAAGGGGCAGTCGGCACTGTTAAGCGGGCAGTCCCGGCCTAGTATTTTCGGGCAGTCTGGGGCTAGTCATCGGAACGTTTGGCACTAGTCATTCGGGGAGAATTTTTGGGACTTAAAAAATGCCCGGGGGAGTCTGGGCCCCCAGTTTTGCCCGGGGGTTTTTGGGACTAGTCCAAAAGGGGGCAAACGGGACTTGTTCAAAGGGGCAGTTGGCACTAGTCATGTGAAACAGTTCCCGGCACTAGTCCCCTGCGGGCAGCCCCGGAAAATTTTGTATGTGGAAAAAAATTTTGGCATAGTCCCCTTTTGCAGGATCTGGCACTAGGGTTTTGCGGGCATTTTGGGGGACTAGTCATGCGGGGGCCTCTGGGGACTAGGTCATCAGGGCGTCTGGCACTTTGTCATGGGGGGGCGGGCCCCGGCACTAGTCATGCGGGCAGTTGGGACTAGTCCCTGCGACGTCCCGGCAAATAAATCATGCGGGCATTTTGGCACTAGTCCCCGCGGGGCAGCTGGCATAGTCCCTGCGGGGAGGGGGGCCCAGTTCCCTGCGGGCCCGTCCCGGCCCCTATAAAACGGGGGGTCGGACTTTGTCCAGCGGGGGGTCTGGCACTAGTTAATGCGGGCATCCTTTGGGACTTGTTAAAGGGGCAGTCTGGGGAAATTTTTTCCCTGGGGCAAATCTGGCTTATTTATCCGGGGACTGGCACAGTCAGCGGGCAGTCTGGCCCCTATCAAGCGGGGGAGTCTGGCACTATCAATTTTAGCAGTCTGGGACTTGTCCCTGTGGGCAGTGTGGGGCACTAGTCCCTGCGGGGGAAACTGGCAATAGTCATGTGAGCATTTTTGGCACTATTTAAAGTGGGCAGTCTGGAAATAAATCATGTGAGCAGTCTGGCAACCCATTCCTGGGGGGCATTGGCACAAAATCATGCGGGGGAGTCTTTTTACTAACCCTGTAGCATTTTGGCCTTTGTCATGGGGGAGTCTGGGACAGTCATTTGGGGCATCTGGCACAATTATGGGGGGCAGTTCCCGGCCCCTAGTCATTTTTTGGGGAAATCTGGCCTAGTTTGTGGGGGAGTCTGGGACAGTCATGCGGGCAGTCCCCCGGGAAATAGTCCAAAGTGGGCCCGTCTGGGCCCCAGTTATTGGGGAGTTTTTGGCACTTGTCATGCGGGCAGTTTTTGGCATAGGTCATGTGGGCAGTAGGGACTAGTTATTGGGCGGGGCTGGCCCCTAAGGGTTTTGTGGGCAAATCTGGCACTATCTTTAAAGATACATTTTCACAGTCTGGCACTAAATCATCCCAAAAAAAGGGGACAATCTTTACACTTATTGCGGCTATTTTTTCATATTCTTGGAACAGCCCCGGAAAAAGAAAAAGGGAGGGGTTTGGGCCAGAAAAATTGGGGTAATTAGGCACTATTTGTAGGGGCAGCCTGGCACAAGTAATGGGGTAGTCTAAAACCAATTTGCGTAAACAGCTGGGCACCTGGAAACGATTTGTCCTTTGGATTATTTGCAATTATTCCTAAAGGCATTTTTTTGCCCTTTATTTTGGTAGTTCCCCGCAACCCGGGAATTTAAAGGGAAAAATAGAAAAAAGATAAGATAGATAGATAAGATAGATAAGGGTAATAGATTTGATAATAAGATAAAATAGATAGATAGATAGATAGGAGATATATTAGATAGATATGAGAAAAAATAGATAGATAGATAGATTTGAAAAAGATAGATAGATAGATTTGATATGGATATATAGATAGGGTTTGATTTTGAATAGAAATAGATTTTGAGATAGATAGATAGATATAGATTAATGATAGATAAATAAGTAGATAGATATGAAAATAGATGATATGAGATACATAGATAGATATGAATATAAGATAGATATGAGATAATAGATATGATTAGATAGTAGTTAAATTTTTGAGTAGATATTAGAAAAGATAGATAGATATGAGATAGGGTAGATATATATATATATATATACTAATATAAAATATGGGGAAAAAGATTGATAGATAGATAGTAGATATGAATGAAAAGAAAGATAGATAGATATGAGATACATAATAGATAGGGTAGGGTATGAGATCAAAAGATAGATATGAATATATAGATTTGATATGGATAGATAGATATTTAGATATATAGATAGATAGATAGATAGAAATGAAAATAGAGGGGTAGATATGGATTTGATATAATTTAGGATAGATAGATAGATAATAGATAGATTGAGATAGATAGATAGATTTTAAAATGAATGATATGATTAATATGAGATTTGATAGATATGAGATAGGGTAAAAGAGATAGATAGAAAAAAGTAGTTTTGAGATTGATAAGTAGAAATGAGATACATAGGGTAGATATGGATATAAAAGATATTTATGAGTAGATAAATTAGTATGAGATAGATAGATATGAGATAGAAGATATGAGATAGATAGAAAATGAGATAAAAAAATAGATAATTTTGAGATAAATAGAAAATGAGATACATAGATAGAAAAGATAGGGTAGATATTTAATAGATTTGATAGTAGTTTGATATGAGATAGATAGTATGGGGATAATATGGGGAGAGATAGATAGATAGGGTTGAATAGATAGATATTAGATAGAAAAGGAGAAAGATAGAAAAGAAGATAGATAATAGATAGATATGAGATAGTAGTTTGGAATAGAAAGAAAGGAAAAGATAGAAGTAGGAGATAGATAGATAGGAATAGATAGATAAAGAGATAGATAGAAGGTAGATAAGAGATAGATAGATAGATATGAGATAGATAGATAGATAGGATAAAATGATTGAGATAGATAGATATATGAGTTTGATAGATAGGTAATGATAGATTAAGGGTAGATATAAAGGATAGATAGATAATAGATAAAAATATGAGGGTAGTGTATTGAGATAGATAGATAAAAGAAAAAAGATAGATAGATTTGATATGAGATTAGATAGAAAAGATTGATATGTGACAGATAGATAGATTTTGAGAAAAAGGGTAGATAGATAAAATATGAGATAGATAGATATGAGATAGAAAATATGAGATAGATAGATAGAGATAATAAAGAGATAGATAGAAATGAGGGTAGATATGAGATAGTAGATATTTAGATGATAAAATATAGATAGATAGTTTGATAGTAATAGATAATAGATATGAATTTGATAGATATGAGATTAAAATAGATAGAATATTGAGATAGATATGAGGGTAGGAAAAGATATGAGATAGATAGAAATTTTAGAAAGTTTTGAGGGAAAATAGATATAGATAGATAGAAAAGATAGTTAGTATGAGATAGATAGGGTATGAGCAATAGATAATTTTGAGATAGATAGAAGGGTAGTTTTTAAAATGAGATAGATTTGAGATAGAAAGATTTTGAGATAGATAGATAGAAGATAGGGGAAAATAAAATAGATAATAGATAGGGTTTGAAAAAATAGATTTGATTTGACGGGGGGCACTTTCTGCATTTCTGCCCCCCTTTTAAAATTTTTTGGGGTATAAACCCAAATTTCACTGATCATTTTGGGGGCTCGCCAAAAATGCAGGGACATCAGGGTATTACCTGGATTTTTGGGTATAAGATCCTGCGAAAACAAAAAACTTTCCCTCACACCTGCATTTGCAGTCCCTGTGGCAGAGGCATGGGCACGAACCCCCTTCCCCCTTCCCAAATAAAAACGAGGGGAGGAAATTTTAAATTTCGTGCCCCGTCTTTTGACAGCCCGAGATAAGGGGGTTAAACCCGGCGGGAAAGCTAACCCCATTTACCATTTGAGGGGAAACGCCCCTCGGGGACCAAAATAGCCCCATGATAAAACATGAACAATATCTTCCTGGGACCCCATTAATTTAAAACCCTTTCTTGAAATCCATTTAAATAAAATTTGAACTAAATTTTTTTAGAGTCCCAGAAACCAAAAAGTTTTGTTCTGACTATTCACAAACCCTTTTGATTGGGGGTTGGTTTATACAAAGCGGGGGCGGGGCGGCTATAAAGAAAGCCCCCCAAAGCTTAGAAAAATTGGAAAAAAACCCCCTTGGGCTAAAATTTAGGGCCCCCCCATTAGAACCCCCGCAGTGACCCTTAATAGGGGGCCCCCCGGCCCTCATACACATCATTGGGGCCCCCACTTGGGGCCTTTAAGATGGATGGGGGGGAAGAGGGCTTTTCGGGGTGATCAATTAGAAAGGGGGAGGGCTCCCCCCCCCGGGCTGGAAAACCCCAAAGTCCACCAAAAGGGAAAAAGAAAGGGAACCTCGGTGTTTAACCCCTCGCTGGTTTAATGTTAAATCATTTGGGAAACTATCAGGGGCGTTTTTATTTTTTAGGGGCCTTCATAGGACTATGCAGTTTTTTTTCCAAATCATATCCGGGCTCACTGAGCCCCTTTTAAAAGTAAAGGGGTTTTTTTCCAAAAACCAGTTGTTCATCTGCAGAAACTCATAATTTAAAAAGGGGGGCTGACCGGGAGCACCACCATCAAAAGCATTTTTTCTCAAGTTACACCGACCCCCCACTGGCCTTGTAACCCTAAATTGGGGTTTGTGCCCTCTGGTTTTTCATCTGCGAGGGTTTTATAGGAAAAGGGGGACAAAGTAGGCTACCCAATTTAATGTAAATGGTTTTTTCAAGTCCTCCAACTCCATGAGTCTTGTAAATTAAAAAGGGGAAATTTTTGCCAAAAACCCGTTGTTCATTGCGAAATCATAGGAAAAGTCGGGATCCCCTACGCTATCTTTGAATTTCAGTGTTTATAATCACATCCAACTCACTGGTCTTTTTAACTTTAAAAAAGGATTACTTCCATTTCCAGTTGTTCAAACTTCAAACCATAGGAAAAGGCTGGGACTCTGTAACGCTACCTTTAAATCGTGTTTCTCAAATCACCCCCTTTAAAGGGTTTGAAACGAAAATGGGATTAGCCATACCAGTTTTTCATCGCAACCCAATAGGAAAAGAGCTGGGACTCTGTAGCGCCACCTACTGAATGCAGTGTTTCTCAAGTCACATCCGACTCACTGAGTCTTGTAACGTAAATGGGATTAGTGCCATACCTTTTTTCTCTGGACTATAGGAAAAGGTGGACTTTTTTAGGCCCCCCTAAGAAAAAGAGTTTTTTAACAATGATAATGAGTCTTGGGTCGTAAAGGGGAAGTAGTGCAGGGAAACCTATTCAGGCTTGGACTGGCACTCAGTGGAAACCTCTGGTGGGCCACTGGGCATGGCAGGGAGTAAGAGGCAGAGTACACTCATGTATAGTAGTTGTGGGGTGGGCCACAAGAGTAACCTCCCCCGTGGCCCAGGGCCCCGTATTAACAATGTCCCCCTTTTTTAAAAGGGGGGGAATTTTGGGGTTGCTTTTGGAGGTTTGGATTATGAGAGACAGTGTGTGGTCTTTAGGTGGCAAGTTCAACAGTATGGGCTGTGTGGGAGATATTTCAGAGATATGTAAGGGGCGAGCATTAAAAGGGGGTTTTTGCCACATCCATTTTAACCTCCGCTTCCAGTCTTTGCCTGTGTGCTCAGAAGGGGGCGGTGGGATTTTTTTGAATTGCAATCCCTGTGACCCCTTCAGGATGACATCACCAGGGCCCCTTTCCCTTCCCCTATCAAAGAAAGACCTGTTTATGTAACATTGTGAGTAGTGAGAGGTAAAGCTTTTTCCTCCCGGCACAAGGGTCCAGGTTCAAATCCCTGCAGGGAAAAAAACCGTGATTTTTTTTTCTCTTTATAATGACGGACCTCAAATGAGGTTTCTTTTTAATTTTTTTGCACTGTTTGACTAATTTAAGGAGTACAGGGGGACGGATAGAATGACAGCACCTGGGTTTTTAAAACCCACTCAGCTGAGTGTGTTGATTACTAAGGGGCACAGAGAAGGGGAGTAGAGTACAGCACCTGGGGGTTTAACATCCTCACGGTTTTGGGGTGTGATTACTAAGGAGACAGAGAACGGAGTAAGTGAAACCTGGGGTTGAAAAATCACTCGCAGTTTGGGGGTGTTGATTCTAAGGAGTACAGAGGACGGTAGAAACAGTGAAACACCCGGGGTTTGAACACTCTATTTGTAAAGGGGAGAGGTGATGTTGGCATGTGGCCCCAGGACTGAGGAGCTTCGCCCTGGTCGTTTCCCTGGAGACGAGCTGTAAACATGGTCACTAAAGGAGCAGCTAAAAAAAAAACGGTGCAAAATTTTTTATAAAAACGAAAGGGGAAAAATTTTTTTACTTTCCCCCACGTCAATTTTACTTCGTGGCAAAACCCCTTTACAAAGGAGAAAGAAGGTCCGAAGAGGACCAAAGAATACATGTGGGGAGGTACTGAGAGATTAGGACAATAAACTACCTTAAAATCAATAAGTAGTAAGTGAGGGGGCAGAGGAGAAGGGAGAGGTGGTAGAGAAATAAGGGAAAAAGTGGACTGAATGGAAATCGGAACTGGTGAGTGGAAAGGTGCAAGATGTTGAGGGAAGCTACATAAAAATGTTTGAGTAGCCATGAGATTGAGAGGCAGACAATATTTCTGTTGGCTAAAGGATAAGGAAAAAACATATCTGAGAAATGTCCTTCAAGGTGGAGGCTTCTAGAGTTAGTAAGGGCTCTGGTCTCGAAGAGTAGACAGAATTCAAGGTATTGGACTTGTGAGGTCTACTGTGATTACTTGTCATTGACAATGCCAACAAAGATAACAAATTTGTTTTTGTATAGGTTGCGTTTTAGGAAAAGAAAGGGAAATTTAAAGACGGAGTTAACATATGGGTCAGAGAGGTAAATGTCATCAGAATTTGGGGAAAAGAGCATGCATAGCTCATAGAAAAAAACTTGATAATGCGACTTATTGGAGGTAGCTACCCATTGACATAAAGAAAAAAAAATGTATCGAGGGTAACAAGTAAAATATTACTTCTGCTTTTATTATTTTAAATTGAGAACAACTAAAAAACCATATTTACCCATTGTGAAAATGCACAAAGGGCCACATGTATGAAACGGTTTTGGTCTAAAAAACACTTTTCTATGGGGAAAAAAAAAGGGGTTTTAAAACCAAAACCCTTTTTTTACATGTGGCCCCCAAATGCCATGATTGAGGTCAAATAGCCCCCCAAAAAAAAAGGGATGAAGCCCCTTTAGCGGTGAAACATGTTGGGAGGTCAGGGATGCTTTTTAATTTGTGATTTTTCACCCTTTCTACGTGTCACCCGCTGCAAGGGTCTCACAGGAAACCTTTAAATTTTTGTCCAAGTTAGGGATGACTGCCAAGTAGGGTGTTTTGGATCCCCTTTTTGGAGTTAGGAAAACCTTATATAAAGGTTTCCCCCCTTTAAAAGGGGGTGTCCCCCCAGACTTGATAATTTAAAAAGGAGTTATTTCCTTTAACAACAGAAAGGGATAAATTTAGAGGTTAGAAATCAGGTTTTTAAAAAATGTGTATAGAGGTTAAGTGTTATCATAAAAAAAGTTAAGTTTTTGTGCTTTAAGATTGAGAAATGATAATTTAAATTTGCTATGGCAAATAGAAATTAAAGATTGATGGTTGATACGTTTCATCGAGATGCCTGGCCTTGGAGCAGTAAAGCCAGTAGTTATTCATCAGTAATCTTAGGTTACTGACATTTAGTAATGTAGTATAGATGCTGCCAAACAAACTTATCCAGGGCCCCCTCAAATTTTTTAAAAAAGTAGGGCCCAAAGCTGGAAAGGGGTGACTGCTCCCAGGTTTTGCCTGGTCTAAAATAAGGGCCCGGGGGTTTGATCAGATGGGGAACTCCCCATACTCTTTGGGAAAGGGGGGTGGTTTGTAAGGGAGCTGGCCCCTTTCCAAGACCCAAAAAGGCTGCCACAACAACCGCGCTCTGCCAACGGGCGAGATTTCCACGTGTTGGCAGCTGGATTGTGTCTTACTACAGCAGTTAAGATATGGCCAAGGACTATTTTTTTGAGTTCCTATATGCTGGCTCGACCTTTTGATTGTTTTGGTCATTTTCAAAGAATGCTCCATCTCTTTTGGGACTGATCCCCATACCATATACTGGCGTACATACAAATTAAACCCACCATACCTGTAAAAAAAAATTTACTGCAAAGTCCCAAAAAATACCCCATACAATCCTCAAATAATGCTTAAACATGGTATCTAATACCATGTAACAAAAAATAACAAAAAAATACTGCCACACCGCCAGAACATGACCACAAATATAAAAAATACCCCTAACAATTAACCATCACAAAGACCAATTACCCCCCTATAGTGACCATATGGGGGTTTTCTGTTACACAGGTTTTCCAACTGATAAACCCCATACAGTGACCATTAGTGGTAGACACAGTGTACACGGGCCGAGATTTAAATTTTACCCCAACAGTGACCATATAGTGGAACACCATGTACACGGGCTTGCGACTGGATATAACCCCCAACAGTGACAATAAGTGGTAAAACAAAGACCGGCTCTAGACGAATAACCACCATACATGCCCATATAGTGTAAACAGTGTACACAGGCTCTGCAGACTGTATATCCCTACAGTGACCATAAGGGGTAAACATGTACAAAACAGTGATTAAAGGTGTTTCATCTTGTTTATTCCCCTTTTTTTCTGCATTTGGTCCAACCGCCATGTGACGTTCCCCACCCTTGTCCCCTTTAAAACTTTGAATCCTGACTTTTCCAGCACCTCCCCCCTGGCTATATGGGGTACATTTAGGCAGGCAGGGTTTAGATAGGCTATATGGGGCCCCAGATAGGCCAGGTTTAGGTAGTCAATAGGGTCCTCAAACAGGCAGGCAGGGTTTAGGTAGCTTTAGGGCCTCATATAGATAGATAGGCAGGCAAGGCAGAGGGTAGGCTATAGGGGGCATATATATATATATAGGCAAGCAGGGCTTAGAGTAGGCTATAGTGGCCCCATACAGGCAGGAAGGGCATAGGGCAGGAGGGGCCATATATATAGACAGGCAGGGCTTAGGAAAGTCTATAGGGGCCATATATATATATATATATAATAATTATAATATATATATATATATATATATATATATATATATATATATAGGCAGGCAGGGCTATAGGGACCAATATATAGGCAGGCAGGGCTATAGGGGCCAATATATAGGCAGGCAGGGCTATAGGGGCCAATATATAGGCAGGCAGGGCTATAGGGGCTAGATATATAGGCAGGCAGGGCTATAGGGGCCAATATATAGGCAGGCAGGGCTATAGAGGCTAGATATATAGGCAGGCAGGGCTATATGGGCTAGATATATAGGCAGGCAGGGCTATAGGGACCAATAGATAGGCAGGCAGGGGGCTTCATTAATATTAAAAAATAAGAAATCACTTACTCACCTGTCTCTCGCTCCCTTGATGTGACCGCGCAGCCGGCCGGCCAGTCTGTGCTCGGCGCGGGCCGCGCGATGATGTGACGTCATCGCGCAGCTCACATCAGCACTGTGGGTCGGCGCAATCTGATTAGCAGAGCAGAGCCGCTCTGCTCCGCTAATACCGGCGAGTCCTGCCTTTGAGCGCTCGGACTGGAGGGCCCGGCGCTCGGAGGTAGGAATTTCCGGGCCCCGCAGCTCCGCGTCAACCGGCAGTGAACTAGTATGTTCACTGCCAGTGGGCGCAGGAGCCGAACTGCTGGGGTAGCAGACATGTTAGCTTCTGCCCTGGGACACGGGCCCCCTGAGAGTACGGGCCCATGGGGCAGCTGCTACATCTGCTACCCCAGTAGTTATGCCTCTGCTTTTGCCATTAAAGGGGTTGTCTCACTACATTGATTCATCTCACCTCAGTCCTGTTTTCTTAGTTTCACTTTGAATTCAGGGGCGTGTATACTGGCTCCTACTAGGCTGCAGTAGAAGCCAGGTCTGTAGCTATAGCAACCAGTGCTGGCTGCCTATCAGGAGAGATTGAACAGGTCTGTAGCTATAGCAACCAGTGCTGGCAGCCTATCAGGAGAGATTGAACAGGTCTGTAGCTATAGCGACCAGTGCTGGCAGCCTATCAGGAGAGACTGAACAGGTCTGTAGCTATAGCAACCAGTGCTGGCAGCCTATCAGGAGAGATTGAACAGGTCTGTAGCTATAGCAACCAGTGCTGGCAGCCTATCAGGAGAGATTAAACAGTAGCTATAGCGACCTGAGGAGCTGATGCAGCCCATACAAGGGGATATCTAGGAATAGGTAGGACGCTGTTAATGGGCACATATTACAAAGTGACTTGTTTTTCAAGGTCTTTAACATAAAAAGCAGCGATCCCTGTAGCGAGACAACCCCTTTAAACCTCATCCTACTACATTTCACAATGAATCTCTTTGATGGCGAGATGTTGGACAATCATGAGTTTCTAGATGTATTGTCCTCAAGTATCACACAAGACACCTGAATTGGCATAAGTGAAGGAAGAATGAGGTAGATGGACCTTCGGTGATCTCCTGGCAGCCATACTTGGACTCCATCCCAATCGCATTTCCAGCAGAGAACATTGTGAATGTCTTTTAATCAATACGGCAAGCTGGGCTGTGCACGGTTTTACATTATCATTACATTTCATTTCTTCTTTTATATTTGTACAGCTCTATAAATTCCCCGGAGAGACGTGCTATATATCTATGTTGATATAGCTTTTCATATCACTCAGGTAATATATGACTTGAATTATATTCAGACATGAAGTACATTATATTGATTTTCCCAAGGAATCCCACCTGTACCGGCAATTTATTATCTTTATTATAATAAATAGAAATAAAGTTTAATATTAGTTTTATTTATAGAGCCATCTCCTTCTGAGGCGACGTGACATTCTGGAGAGGAAAATATATGGTACAATTTACACAAGAAGGGGTAAACTGTGAGCCACTTATAGGCTGGATATTACTTTATATTGACATTTGGGTCATTAGAGACCATAATGACCAACACGAGAGAAGAGACATCAAGGAAATTCTGAGAAGTGGTCTGACAACATTTTTGCTTTTGCCGCACCATTTTATATAGGACACATCTCCAACCTATGGCGTTTCAAATTCATTGAGTGGACAGGACCCTGTTCATCACATCTTAAAATTAACACACATCCACAACTAGATCTTGAAAACAAAAGCAGACCCCAGACCAGACTCCCCACACGTAAAGACCCTCTAGATGCCCCTAAAAAAATACAGACCCCAGACCAGACTGCCGAAATATACAGAACCTCCAGAGACTGTAAACAAATACAGACCCCAGACCTGACTGACTACATATACAGACCCTCCAGACCACCTAAACAAAAACAGACCCCAGACCAGACTGCCGACATATACAGATCCTCCAGAAACTGTAAACAAATACAGACCCCAGACCTGACTGACTACATATACAGACCCTCCAGACCACCTAAACAAAAACAGACCCCAGACCAGACTGCCTATATATACAGATCCTCCAGAGACTGTAAACCAATACAAACCCCAGACCAGACTGCCTATATATACAGATCCTCCAGACCACCTAAACAAAAACAGACCCCAGACCGCCGACATATACAGACCCTCCAGAGACTGTAAACAAATACAGACCCCAGACCAGACTGCCGACATATACAGACCCTCCAGAGACTGTAAACAAATACAGACCCCAGACCAGACTGCCGACATATACAGATCCTCCAGAGGCCGTAAACAAATACAGACCCCAGACCAGACTGCCGACATATACAGACCCTCCAGAAACTGTAAACAAATACAGACCCCAGACCAGACTGACTACATATACAGACCCTCCAGAGACTGTAAACAAATACTGACCCCAGACCTGACTGACTACATATACAGATCCTCCAGAGACTGTAAACAAATACAGACCCCAGACCAGACTGACTACATATACAGATCCTCCAGAGACTGTAAACAAATACAGACCCCAGACCAGACTCCCCACACGTAAAGACCCTCCAGATGCCTCTGAACAAATACAAACCCAAGACCAGACTGCCTATATATACAGATCCTCCAGAGACTGTAAACAAATACAAACCCCAGACCAGACTGCCTATATATACAGATCCTCCAGAAACTGTAAACAAATACAGACCTCAGACCAGACTCCAGACATATAGACACTCCTGATCCTCTAAACAAATACAGACCCCAGACCAGACTGCCTATATATATAGATCATCCAGAGACTGTAAACAAATACAAACCCCAGACCAGGCTGCCTATATATACAGATCCTCCAGACCACCTAAACAAAAACAGACCCCAGACCAGACTGCTGACATATACAGACCCTCCAGAGACTAAACAAATACAGACCCCAGACCAGACTGCCTATATATACAGATACTCCAGAAACTGTAAACAAATACAGACCCCAGACCAGACTCCCCACACGTAAAGACCCTCTAGATGCCTCTAAACAAATACACACCCAAGACCAGACTGCCTATATATACAGATCCTCCAGAGACTGTAAAAAAAATACAAACCCCAGACCAGACTGCCTATATATACAGATCCTCCAGACCACATATACAAAAACAGACCCCAGACCAGACTGATGACATATACAGACCCTCCAGAGACTGTAAACAAATACAGACCCCAGACCAGACTGCCTATATATACAGATCCTCCAGAAACTGTAAACAAATACAGACCCCAGACCAGACTGCCTATATATACAGATCCTCCAGAGGCCATAAACCAATACAGACCCCAGACCAGACTCCAGAAATACAGACCCTCCAGACCAGAGTCTCGGCATATACAGATCCTCCTGACCCCCTAAACAAATCCCTACCCCAGACCAGACTGCCTACATATACAGATCTTCCGGAGGCCATAAACAAATACAGACCCTGGACCAGACTCCAGACAAATAGACCCTCCAGACCCCCTAAACAAATGCATACCCCAGACCAGCCTCCAGACATATAGACCCTGCAGACCCCTGAACAAATGCAGACTCCAGACATATGGAGCCTCAAGACCCCCTAAACAAATGCAGACCCCAGACTAGACTCCAGATACATAGACCCTCCAGGCCCCTTCAACAAATGCAGACTCCAGACCAGACTGCTTACATTTACAGGTTCTCCACAGGCCATAAACTAATGCAGATCCACAGACACGATTGCCTTAACACAGAGCCAAGGAAGGACTGGCCCACCAAAATGGCAGAGGATCCACCAGTGGACCAAAATTATGGCACAGTAATGTACCCCTGGTATGTTAGGGCCCTAAAGGCAATCAAGTTCGGGGCTGGCTTTAGAGCTAATCATCAGATATCCTATTAAGCACTGGATGTGCAATGACTATTTTAAAGTAGACTAAAAAGTGTACATGTCCTGTATAGAATAATTTCTTTTGGTGGGCCCAGACTTTCCTTATTACAGACCCCAGACCAGAAACCCCCTAACAAATCCAAAAATAAAAAGAGAAACACTCACCTGTCTCAGAGACAAAGTGAAGAGGAGGTTGTGCATGCATGAGTCTTCCTCTCGTGGTTTAGACTTTCAAGGTACATACTATTTATAGACGTCTAAAATAAGTCCATGCCCTTGTCATCTCCCACCTAGACTACTGCAACATCCTTCTCTATGGCCTCCCAGCTAGCACCCTCGCTCCCCTCCAATCCATCCTCAACTCTGCTGCCCGTCTGATCCACTTCTCTCCTCGCTACTCCTCTGCCTCTCCCCGCTGCCTTTCTTTTCACTGGCCGCCCATTGTCCAGCGAATCCAGTTTAAATTACTATCCATGACCTACCAGGCTCTCCATAACCTGCCCGCCAACTATCATACCTCTTTGCCTTAATTTTTAGAAACCATCCATCATGCAATCTCTGCTCCTCACGGGACCTTCGTCTCTACTCTCTTCCTGTCAGCTCCTCACACAATCGTCTCCAAGACTTCTCCCGTGCTTCCCCCACACTCGGGAACTCACCGCCCCAACACATCAGACTCTCCCCCCCTCTCACCAGCATAAGCAACCTGAAAACCCATCTCTTCAGGAGCCTATACCCAACACTAACCCTGCTGCCACGCCACCCTCCACAAACATGTCTGCCCCTCATCTTCTGTCTGTTTCCCTCTTCCTTGTAGATTGTAAGCCCTCGCGGGCAGGGTCCTCTCTCCCTCTGCACCAGTTCTAACTCATTTATCATCACCATTGTGCTTTATGTGACACGTGTTATGTACGTAACCCCCCTCAAATATTCAGCGCCCTAGAATCAATGGCGTTCTAAAATACATCATAATAATTATACCCCTGGGGAGTAGTATACTCTAACAACGTAGCTCTCAGTCTGTGCAGCCCTTATCTAAGCCATACAATATTTGAATGTTTTGGGTGAAATTTCAATATTGAACCTCGAAAACAAGTACAGATATGAATCTTGCTATTGCCCCCCACTTATTTTCTGGAAACAAACTACCATCACTATATCTAATGATGACCTGCTATAGAAAGAATGTACTATATGACATTTATTCGTAGGGTGGCCCGTCTACCACAGGCCCATTACTATGCGATTAGTGTGCAACCTCCTACTTTCTGGTATGGATGTGGGGGTCTGTGAAATACAGTGAGGGAAATAATTATTAGATCCCTTGGTGATTGTGTAAGTTTGCCCACTGACAAAGGCTTGAACAGTTTGCCAATGAACACCTGGATGATTGGGTAAGTGATTGGGAGAAGGTGCTGGGGTCAGTGAGACAAAAATTGAGCTCTTTGGCATTAAAAGGTTTGTCTCACTACAGGGTTTGATGCTTTTTATGTTAAAGATCTTGCAAAAATAAGTCACTTTGCAATATGTGTCCATTAACAGTGTCCTACCAAATTTTGAGATCTCCCCCCTTGTATGGGCTGCATCAGCTCCTCAGGGCATTAAAGCTACAGACCTTTCTATCTCTCCTGATAGGCCCGCCACACTGGTTGTTATAGATACAGACCTGTTTGATCCTCTTTCCTGATAGGCTGCTACACTGCGCTATACTACAGACCTGTTCAATCTCTCCGATAGGCTCAGCACGGTCGCTATAGCACAGACCTGTTCAATCTCTCCTGATAGGCGCAGCACTGGCCTATAGCTACAGACCTGTTCAACCTCCTGATAGCGCCACACGGCCTATAGCTAAGACCTGTCAATCTCTCCTATAGGGGCCACATGGCTATAGCAACGCCTTTCAAACCTCCTGATAGGCTGCCACACTGGCTATAGCTCAACCGTCAACTCTCCTATGGCTGCCAGCACTGGTGCTATACTAAACCTGCTCTACTGCAGCCTTGTAGAAGCCAGTAAACACGCCCCTGAATTCAAAGTGAATCCAAGAAAGCAGGACTGAGGTGAGATGAATCAATGTAGTGAGACAACCCCTTTAAGTCAATTTGCCATGTTTGGAGGAAGGGAAATGCTGCCTATGACCCAAAGACACCATCCCCACTGTCAAGCATGGAGGTGGGAACATTATGTTTTGGGGGTGTTTCTCTGCTAAGGGCACAGGACTACTTCACCGCATCAATGGGAGTATGGATGGAGCCATGGACCGTAAAATCCTGAGTGACAACCTCCTTACCTTTGGCAGGACATGAAAAATGGCGTGGTTTGGTCTCCCAACTGTAGCGAGTGGCACCGCGCTTCGGCCCGTGGGCGCACCCATGCCCCCTCTCCGGGATCCCTGCCGGGGAAAGGGTGGCGGCGCTGGCCGCGTGCGCACTCGCGCTGTTAACTCACCTGACCGCGCTCCTTGCCGTCTGCTTGCTCTGCCGGCCGAGGCGCGCGTGCCCGCTCCTTAGGACGCGTGCGCTCGTTCTTGTAAATTCAAAGGGGCAGCGCGCCGGTAATTGGCTAATTACCGGGCGCTGCCCCTATTTATTGGTGCGGTCCACGGCACTTCCTTGTTGGATCTATGTTGCCCGGTGCCTTAGAAAAAGCGTTCCCTAAGTGTATACTTGCCTTGCCGTGTACCCGACCTCTTGCTACGTTTTCCTACACCGAACCTCCGCTGCCCGCCCTGACCTTCCTGCCTGTCCACGACTACGGTTCTTGTGCTACAACTCGGAACCTTGTTGCACCTCGGCCGCCACCGCAAGTCCCCCCCGTTAGGGGTTGCACCCGGGTAGGTCGCCCGCCGCAGCCACTCCATACCGCATTGCGGCGGGCACTGGTGTAAACCGGGTCCGACATAGATTCCGCTCCCTGGCGAGGCTGTTACCACTGCTTGCGGTGGTCAGTGGATCCACTATCCTGGCCGTTACACCAGCAAGACAATGACCCAAAACATACAGCCAAGGCAACAAAGGAGTGGCTCAAAAAGAAGCACATTAAGGTCATGGAGTGGCCTAGCCAGTCTAATCCCATAGAAAACTTATGGAGGGAGTTGAAGCTCCGAGTTGCCAAGTGACAGCCTCAAAATCTTAAGGATTTAGAGATGATCTGCAAAGAGGAGTGGACCCAAATTCCTCCTGATATGTGCACATACCTTATCATCAACTACAAAAAACGTCTGACTGCTGTGCTTGAGAACAAGGGTTAAGTCTTGTTTGCCAGAGGGATCAAATACTTATTTCTCTCAGCAAGATGCAAATACATTTATATAAGTTATACAATGTGATTTTCTGGAGTTTATTTTGGATATTCTATCTCACAATGTTAAAATTAACCTACCCTTAAAATTCTAGACTGTTCATGTCTTTGTCGGTGGGCAAACTTACACAATCAGCAATGGGTCAAATAATTATGTCCTGCACTGTATATCCCAAAAAGAGAGATAACTCCATTGAACTGTGTCACTTTATGGTGTCAGGGTCCTATAGGGGCATGGTTTCGCTGACATGGACCTTCAAAACAAGGGATGTGACCTAAACCACCAAGAACATTAAAACTGACCACCACAGAAGCTAGCATGAACCCTTTTACTTTGAGACCATCAGGAATCCTGGGGCGACATGCATGATTTTCGGCGCTCAGGCACCAATTTTTTTGCACACAATATTAGTGTAGAATGCACCTAAATCTATGAACCTCTTCTAAAGCGGGTAATAGATTTAGCTCTTTCTAGCTACAAAGCGACATTTCCCTGGCCAGGTGAACCACTTTTAGGGCATGTTCCCACGGCACGGGTTTTCGGACGGTTTTTCAGGCGGTTTACGGTTTTGCAGACCGCCTGAAAAACCGGCTGAAAATGAGCACAATGGTGCTCTATGGAAAACCCGTGCAGCAGTCCCCACTGCACAGGTTTTCCGCTCGACGGTTTTTCCGCCCGCGGCCCGCCCGCAAATCATTCTACAAGCACAATCTTCCGTCCGGTTTTCGGACAGAATCTGTGCTTGTGAATGGGGACGGCTCATCGCGGAGAAAAGCCAACCCCCCCGCGGCCGTGGGGACGGTCGCAAAACAGGACAAATACCGGTCGGGTAAACCGATCGGTATTTGTCCTCTGCCATGGGGAAGCGCCCTTAAAGGGGTTTTGCCAGGACGTGCCTTATCTGCTAAGAAGCAATTGTAAACAAGCCATGCTGAGCTGAGAGAGAGACACAGCCAGAGCACAGAGCCATGCATAAGGGATCGTGTGCAATGTTCAGAATCCACTACAACTAGTGGATTCTGTATACAAAAGACAACACCTTTTCTCCACAGCAGCTTGAAAGCTTCTTCATGTTCTCTGTCATCAGATAAAGCAGGGATCTACTCAGATAATCACACTACAACTAGTGGATTCTGTATACAAAAGACAACATATTTCTACCCAGTGCCTTGAAAGCTCCTTCATGTTCTCCGTCATCAGATAAAGCAGGGATCTACTCAGATAATCACACTACAATTAGTGGATTCTGTATACAAAAGACAAAATATTTCTACCCGGTGCCTTGAAAGCTCCTCTTCATGTTCTCCGTCATCAGATAAAGCAGGGATCTACTCAGATAATCACACTACAACTAGTGGATTCTGTATACAAAAGACAACATATTTTTTACCCGGGCCTTTGAAGCTCCTCTTCATGTTCCTCCGTCATCAATAAAGCAGGGAATCTACTCAGATAAAACACACTACAACTAGTGGATTCTGTATACAAAAGACAACATATTTCTACCCGTGCCTTGAAAGCTCCTTCATGTTCTCTGTCATCAGATAAACAGGGATCTACTTAGATAATCACACTACAACTATTGGATTATGTATACAAAAGACAACATATTTTTACCCAGTGCCTTGAAGCTCTTCACTCCCCTTTTATCAGATAAGAAGTTTTCTCTCTGCAAGCCCAGCCAGCAGCTCTTATCAGGTCGTATTTAATAGAAGCTTTTAAGTAACTAAGGGCAGGTAAGGCAGCATGTAGCTCTATCAGACTGCAATTTGATTAAATACCCATTCTGGAGGATCCCACATCAACATTACATCGTGGCAAAACCCCTTTAAAGTGCTCTACTTGTTCCAGCAGAAAATCTCCCTATATCACCCTACTACAGTGGATGTTCCAGCATATTATCTGCCTGTTGCCCTTATCACGGGCTTTTTCTACATATTTCTGTGAGCTTTTTGATATTCCCCTGATGAACCTTCAAGTAAATGAGGGGGAAACGCGTTGGTACAGTAATTTAAAGAATTTTTTTGTAAGCCTTATTATACTGTGTGTTTTTTAATGTATAGGAGAGATCCAGGTTGGACTCTGTAATTGCAGTAGGGTTCAATAGGGATCTTCAGGGAGATTTTCTGGTCACAGGGCCGTCCCTTTTGGGACGGTTACTCTGTCTTCTAATCGTAGGGACAGAATAGAGATCACAATAGGGTGAGAATTGGTCTCTCCATTATTCCTGTAGGAAATACGAGTTTGAGAAGAAAAGATTACACACAGGATGGGACATGCGATTTCAAGTCTGAAAGTGACTACTAAACGGGAGTGACCACTTAGTGGCAGTAAATATTAAAGGAGTTGTCTCCCTACAGAGTTTCAAAGGATGCATGAATGAAATACTCTGTCACTTCCTGGTTCAGACTGACTAATTTGCATACAGCTTGTGCTTGTACAGCTCCATGCCCTGCTATGCTTTCAGATGCTAATTAGATCAGATTAGCTTCTCAAACTACTAACAGGACTTCTTATCTGATCCCTGAAACAAAAGCCCTAATTAAAGTTCTGTTTATTTTACATAAATCAAGCTTTTTACTGCTGAGCAGCACAGGACACTGCCTCCGCCTGTGTGATGACTCACTCACTGTTATCTCATTGAACAAACAGCAGGGGGAGAATTGTTTACAGGTCGGTTACTGAGGGAACTGAAATAGCCAGGGAGGTCATAAATTCACTTGTATCTCCTTAGGGAAAACAGAGGAACAAAGCAATATATTTGGAAAATGTCTTTATTTTGTGTTCCCTACAATTTGAAAGCTATTCTTTGTAGCGAGACAACCCCTTTAATAATATTTGATCCCGATAGATGTAAAGCAGTGTATTGAACTGGACGCACTGATGAGATTATGTTATTATGTAATGAGTACGAGTTTTTATAATAGTGATGAGTAAAAGTTAAAGGAGTTGTCTCCCTTCAGAGTATCAGAGAATACATGAATGAAATACTCTGTCACTTCCTGGTTCAGACTGACTCATTTGCATACAGCTCTGTGCTTGTACAGCTCCATGCCTTGCTGTGCTTTCAGATGCTAATTAGATCAGATTAGCTTCTCAAACTACTAACAGGACTTCTTATCTGATCCCTCAAACAAAAGCCCTAATTACAGTGCTGTTTATTTTACATAAATCAAGCTTTTTACTGCTCAGCAGCATGGACACTGTCTCAACCTGTGTGATGACCTATCTCATAGAACAAACAGCAGGGGGAGAATTGTTTACAGGTCAGTTACTGAGGGAACTGAAATAGCCAGGGAGGTAATAAATTCACTTGTATCTCCTTAGGGAAAACAGAGGAACAAAGCAATATATTTGGAAAATGTCTTTATTTTGTCTTCCCTACAATTTGAAAGCTATTCTTTGTAGCGAGACAACCCCTTTAATAATATTTGATCCCGATAGATGTAAAGCAGTGTATTGAACTGGACGCACTGATGAGATTATGTTATTATGTAATGAGTACGAGTTTTTATAATAGTGATGAGTAAAATTTAAGTTTTAAAAAGGATTACTATACCCTCAAATCTGTGATATGTTTTTTGAATAGTTATCTGTGAATATTATTTGGCATTTTCTGTGAGATTTTGCATTTATTTTATAGCAAATTCTAGCCATACACTCAGCAGGTACAGGAATTTGTAGATAATTTTGTAGATTATTTCCATCGATTGTAACTTTGAGTAAACTTGTATATTTACGCGCATCTTGGAAGCCGTTCTGTTGGGACATATTCCCAGCAGGGGGTAGGTGCCAGGCTGCTTTCACAGCTCCTCTCTCCATTTACATCATTAATTCTAAATATAACAGAATAAAAATGTCACAAAGTCCCCAAACAGACAGGAAGGGGACAGGAGGAGGGTGGGAGGATGTGAAAACACATTTTGATTTCCCATCTATCCAATTTTCTAGCCGCTAATTCGCTCGGATTCCTCTAACAATATGGCCTTGTTTAGATACCGGCTTTACATTTTTGTCCACGTCTCCTGCTCGGTTACAAAAAGACTCCACAGAATTCTTCTCTGAGTGGATTCTAATTCACTTACGGCAAAAATGTGTTGTGCGGAATCACAGATTCTGCGGATAAATTGGGTTAGGTGGAGAGAGAATGGGCTTCAGAGCTGAGTTCATGCTTCTGCAGACTCGCGGTAATTCAATAAGAGGTGAAAATATTTCTCTCAATGGGGAAAGAATTGAATCTTATACATCGAATCTCCTTTGTGATTTAAAGGAACAGTATCAAAGCGTTCCTGCCGCACCCAATTTATTAACCCTGGGAGCCCGGCCGGGGGAAATATACAGGGATTACAGAATAAAGCTATGGTGTGAAGCTTGAGAACTGAAGACCTCTCCAGGGCTCACCCAGTCACACCTGATTAGACCGGAGGGCTGCTACTATTTGTGGCAGGTACTATTTTGTCAGCGTTTCTTAATATTTTTGCCAAGTAGCCCCAACAGATTACATTATGGGACCCACAAAACTATAACCATATTACAAGTACCCCCTGGAGACATGATCTGCAGGGTAGTAACTTGGGTGTATATAGTCTAATCAGAAGTGCCATCCGGACAGTAGCGGTAGAACTTCAATCTCCAGAGGAGAAGGGCGTTCTTCACTGTGAGAACTGTGAATCTGTGGAATAGCCGCCTGAGGAGCTGGTCACAGCAGGAACAGGTGAGGGTTTCAAGAAAGGCTTAGATAACTACCGGACACTAAAGAATACGAATGCATATGTAGCCATGTAACATTCTGGATCCTGGTTGGTGGGGGCTCTGGGGTCAGAGCTGGGGTCGCGCGGGGAGCTCTGGGGTCAGAGCTGGGGTCTCGCGTGGAGCTCTGGGGTCAGAGCTGGGGTCTCGCGTGGAGCTCTGGGGTCAGAGCTGGGGTCTCGCGTGGAGCTCTGGGGTCAGAGCTGGGGTCTCGCGTGGAGCTCTGGGGTCAGAGCTGGGGTCTCGCGTGGAGCTCTGGGGTCAGAGCTGGGGTCTCGCGTGGAGCTCTGGGGTCAGAGCTGGGGTCTCGCGTGGAGCTCTGGGTCAGAGCTGGGGTCTCGCGTGGAGCTCTGGGGTCAGAGCTGGGGTCTCGCGTGGAGCTCTGGGGTCAGAGCTGGGGTCTCGCGTGGAGCTCTGGGGTCAGAGCTGGGGTCTCGCGTGGAGCTCTGGGGTCGAGCTGGGGTCTCGCGTGGAGCTCTGGGGTCAGAGCTGGGTCTCGCGTGGAGCTCTGGGGTCAGAGCGGGGTCTCGCGTGGAGCTCTGGGTCAGAGCTGGGGTCTCGCGTGGAGCTCTGGGGTCAGAGCTGGGGTCTCGCGTGGAGCTCTGGGGTCAGAGCTGGGGTCTCGCGTGGAGCTCTGGGGTCAGAGCTGGGGTCTCGCGTGGAGCAGATTGGTTCTTGCCTTGTGGGTTCCAGGGCATTCACCAGTGGGGAGACTGGGCTTAAATCCTTGTTTCCCTCCCTTCAACCCCATTTTCCCCACCCTTGGTTGAACTTGATGGACACGTATCTTTTTTTCAACCGTACTAACTATGTAACTGCTGTCGGGGACCTTGAACAATTGGGACCTGTTGAGTGGAACTCGCAATGGGCAGAGGAGCCCAGACGCTATGGGGTCCTGATGTTACTTATGGCAGCCTTGAGTCTAGTTACCAAATTTTCTTTCATTCTGCCAAATCTGAACTTATAGGGGCAGACAGCGATGGGGGATTTTAGGAAGGTACATTGAGGGCATCTAAACAGACACTTGAAAGGAAGATGAAAAATGGGTAATCAATGAACTATGAAAGAACCAAACCTTTCAGTAAAGTTATAGGACTGCTTGATATGCTCTATTTGGTGCCTAACCAATGCGCTCTACTACAGGAGATGCTATCCTGGGATGTGAAATGTAACATGAAGCATTTATGTAACACTTACATGGCAGCATACAGTGTCTTTTTGGGATCCTTCTGAGGTCTAATGGGGCAAAGTGTGGTCATTACGTTAATTTCCCCTCTGCAACCCCGACTGTTGCTGGGGAAGTCAACCTTGTTTATCGAGCTCCTTGGTTGACACTTGGAATTGATCACCCAAGAGCAAGACTGGGTCTACCCTAGCTTCGGCAAAAGAGGGAAACGTCATGGTGCCTTCTAGCTTAGAAGGGATGGTAATGAGGTGTAGAAGGGGCTCCTCGTAAACAGGGGTGGCAAAGGAGGGAACCGTGATGGTGCCTTCTAGCATAGAAAGGATGGGAATGAGGTGTAGAAGGGGCTCTTCATAAACAGGGGTGGCAAAGGAGAGAACAGTGATGGTGCTTTCTAGCATTGAAAGGATGGTAATGAGGTGTAGAAGGGGCTCTTCGTAAACAGGGGTGGCAAAGGAGGGAATCAAGATGGTTCCTTCAAGCATAGAAAGGATGGGAATGAGATGTAGAAGAAGGGGCTCTTCATAAACAGGGGTGGTGAAGGAGGGAACCATGATGGTTCCTTCAAGCATAGAAAGGATGGGAATGAGATGTAGAAGAAGGGGCTCTTCATAAACAGGGGTGGTGAAGGAGGGAACCATGATGGTGTCTTCAAGCTTAGCATGGATGGGAATGAGATGTAGAAGAAGGGGCTCTTCATAAACAGGGGTTGTGAATGAGGGAACCATGATGGGGTCTTCTTGCTTAGAAGGGATGGTAATGAGGTGTAGAAGGGGCTCTTCGTAAACAGGGGTGGCAAAGGAGGGAATCAAGATGGTTCCTTCAAGCATAGAAAGGATGGGAATGAGATGTAGAAGAAGGGGCTCTTCATAAACAGGGGTGGTGAAGGAGGGAACCATGATGGTTCCTTCAAGCATAGAATGGATGGGAATGAGGTGTAGAAGAAGGGGCTCTTCATAAACAGGGGTGGTGAGGAGGGGAACCATGATGGTGTCTTTTCTAAAAATAGGGGCTTAGTAGGGGTTGGGATTGAGTTGTAGAAGAAGGGGCTCTTCCATAAACATGGGAGTTGTGAAGGAGGGAAAACCATGATGCGTGTCTTCTAGCTTAGAAGGGATGGTAATGGGTGTAGAGGGCTCGTAGTAAACAGGGGTGGTGATGGAGGGAACCATGGATGGGGTTTCTTCGTGGGCTTAGAAGGATGGGAGATTATTTATGAGGTGTAGAAGGGGCTCTTCGTAAACAGGGGTGACAAAGGATGGAATCAAGATGGTTCCTTCAAGCATAGAAAGGATGGGAATGAGGATGTAGAAGAAGGGGCTCTTCATAAACAGGGGTGGTGAAGGAGGGAACCATGATGGTGTCTTCTAGCTTAGAAGGGATGGGAATGAGTGTAGAGGGGCTTTCGTAAACAGGGGTGGCTAAGGATGGAATCAAGATGGTTCCTTCAAGCATAGAAGGGATGGGAATGAGGTGTAGAAGGGGCTCATCATAAACAGGGGTGGTGAAGGAGGGAACCATGATGGTGTCTTCTAGCTTAGAAGGGATGGGAATGAGGTGTAGAAGGGGCTCTTCATAAACAGGGGTGGTGAAGGAGGGAACCATGATGGTGTCTTCTTGCTTAGAAGGGATGGGAATGAGGTGTAGAAGGGGCTCTTCGTAAACAGGGGTGGGGCGAAGGAGGGAACCTGATGGGTCTTCGTGCTTTAGAATCGGGATGGGAATGAAGTGTAGAAGGGGCTCTTCGTAAACAGGGGTGTCTAAGGATGGAATCAAGATGGTTCCTTCAAGCATAGAAAGGATGGGAATGAGATGTAGAAGAAGGGGCTCTTCATAATAAGGGGTGTGTAAAAATAAAAAAAAGGGGAAAAAAAATAAAGGGAGGGACCCATGATGGGGTCCCTCTTTCCCCTCGCCCGGGGGGCGCCTGGCGTACCCGCCCACCCAACGGTCCTCACCTCGCTCCGCCCAGGCCTTCCCCTTGCTTTTCCTGTCCTTCCCTTCCCCTCCACTCCTCTCCTCTTCTCTCCCCTCCCTCCTTTTCTTCCCTCCTTTTTTTATTCATATACCGAGTTCTTTTTTCTTATAATTCTTTTTTGTCTCCACTCAGCTCTTTTTTTTGTCGCTTAGAAGGGATGGAATGAGGTGTAGAAGGGGCTCTTCATAAACAGGGGTGGCAAAGGATGGAATCAAGATGGTTCCTTCAAGCATAGAAGGGATGGGAATGAGGTGTAGAAGGGGCTCTTCATAAACAGGGGCAGTGAAGGAGGGAACCATGATGGTGTCTTCTAGCATAGTAGGGATGGTAATTAGGTGTAGAAGAAGGGGCTCTTCATAAACAGGGGTGGTGAAGGAGGGAACCATGATGGTGTCTTCTAGCTTAGAAGGGATGGTAATGAGGTGTAGAAGGGGCTCTTCGTAAACAGGGGTGGCGAAGGAGGGAACCATGAGGGGGTATTTGTGCTTAGAAGGGATGGGAATGAGGTGTAGAAGGGGCTCTTCTTAAACAGGGGTGACAATGGTTGGAATATGATGGTTCCTTCAGCATAGAAGGAATGGGAATGAGATGTAGAAAGCAAGGGGCTCTCATAAAAAGGGGTGGTGAAGGAGGGAACCATGATGGGGTCTTCGTGCTTAGAAGGGATGGGAATGAGGTGTAGAAGGGGCTCTTCGTAAACAGGGGTGACAAAGGATGGAATCAAGATGGTTCCTTCAAGCATAGAAAGGATGGGAATGAGATGTAGAAGAGGGGCTCTTCATAAACAGGGGTGGTGAAGGAGGGAACCATGATGGTGTCTTCTAGCTTAGAAGGGATGTAAATTTTTAATTTTAGGAATGAGGAGTAGAAGGGGCTCTTCATAAACAGGGGTGGTGAAGGAGGAACCATGATGGTGTCTTCTAGATTAGAAGGGATGGGAATGAGGTGTAGAAGGGGCTCTTCATAAACAGGGGTGGCGAAGGAGGGAACCATGATGGGGTCTTCGTGCTTAGAAGGGATGGGAATGAGGTGTAGAAGGGGCTCTTCATAAACAGGGGTGGCAAAGGATGGAATCAAGATGGTTCCTTCAAGCATAGAAGGGATGGGAATGAAGGTGTAGAAGAAGGGGCTCTTCGAAAACAGGGGGTGGTGAAGAGGAATATTGAATTTCATAATCATATACTTAATGTAATTATTATTCTAATTTGTCATCCTCAACAGTTGGTTTTTTCACTTTTTTGTGCGGGGGGGTGGTTTGGTGAATCTGTTTAGGGGGGGGGCAGTGAAGGAGGGAACACGTGATGGTGCCTTCTAGCTTAGAAGGGATGGGAATAAGGTCTAGAAGGGGCTCTTCATAAACAGGGGGCGGCGAAGGTGGGAACCGTGATGATGCCTTTTACCTTAGAAGGGATGGGAATAAGGTCTAGAAGGGGCTCTTCATAAACAGGGGTGGCAAAGGAGAGAATCATGATGGTTCCTTCAAGCATAGAAGGGGTGGGAATGAGGTGTAGAAAGGATTCTTTTTAGACAGGGGTGGCAAGAGACCACATTCTTGTGTACGGTTTTACTTTTTTATCCACTTGGGTGAGGAGAGCATGCACTTGGGCTTTAAATAGAGCAGGAGAGGAGGGAGTACTGGTTGACAGTCAACAAGATGTGACTGACCCTATAGTTCTCCTTAGCAGATCACAGACTAAACAGTTGTCCAGTCTTGATGAGGCATGACTCCCACAATCCACATGGATAGATAGACCACACTCTTGTGGACATTCATTTGGCCTAAGCGGCTATGAGGAACATTTATTGCACTTGCCCGATTTGTCAAGAGGTCTATATGTGCTCATTACATACGTCTCATCCACTTGCTTTGTGACGCTGCCGGCTGAAGGCAGAACATGTACAAATGTCTCATTCCAGTGATTGCAGCGCCTCGAGATGCCTGCAGCTTCTATTGATATTTGCAGGGAAATATTTCTTTTTCGCTCATAAATCTTTCACAGTTTATTTCCAGGATTTATTTTGCATCACATAAAAGAGTAATGAAAGCATAAATTAACACATTAAATTCTGGAGTCACCAACGTTCTGAAATTAGGAATGGGTAACGCTCTCGGCCCACAGTGCTCACATGGCAGAGCATTGCACATTCTCTCCATAAGGGTATTGAAATGGGGCAAATCCTAGTCCACAACTGTGGCAAAATCCAAGCATGCCATGCGGTGTCTTCATAACAGAGCAGGCCATAGAGCTTTAGCCATATTGCCCACATAAAAGAGCACATGAAATGGGGCAAATCCCAGTGTATTCACCAGAAGTCAAATTAGAGCTCCTGTACTACAGCAAATACTGCCTCATAGGAAAGCAAAGCACAGTGCTTCAAGAAGAGGTCAGCCCACAGTATCCCCAATGATAGAGCGATCCAGTGTGCCCACATAATTGAGGAAGCCATAGTGCACCATATCAGAGTAAATGAAATTGTCCCTAGTGTCTACAGAAGAAGGCAAGCTAGCGGCCCTGTAGGCACAGCAAAGAATACTGCCCCATAAGAGAACAAACCAGTGTCTCCCCCAATGGGACAATCCACAGAATGCACATACCAGAGGAAGTCTAGCATACCCTTAAGAGAGCAAGCCACTGTGTTCCCCCAATGGGACAATCCACAGAATGCACATACCAGAGGAAGTCATACTGCCCCCATAAGAGAGCAAGCCACTGTGTTCCCCCAATGGGACAATCCACAGTATGCACATAGCAGAAGAAGTCTAGCACACCCTTAAGAGAGAAAGCCACTGTGTTCCCCCAATGGGACAATCCAGAGCATGCACATAACAGAGGAAGTCTAGCACACCCTTAAGAGAGCAAGCCACTGTGTTCCCCCAATGGGACAATCCACAGTATGCACACAGCAGAGGAAGTCATACTGCCCCCATAAGAGAACAAACCAGTGTCTCCCCCAATGGGACAATCCATGGAATGCACATACCAGAGGATGTCATAGCACCCCTTTAAGTGAGCAAGCCACTGTGTCCCCACAATGGGAAAATCCACAGTTTGCACAAAACAGAGGAAGCCATAGGACTCTCTTAAGACAGCAAGCCACGGTGTCCCCCCAATGAGACAATCCACAGTATGCACATAGCAGAGGAAGTCATAGTGCCCCCCATAAGAATGCAAGCCACTGTGTCCCCCAATGAGACAATCCACAGTATGCACATAGCAGAGGAAGTCATAGTGCCCCCATAAGAATGCAAGCCACTGTGTCCCCCAATGGGACATTTTACAGTATCCACATAACAAAGGAAGCCATAGTACCCCCATAAGAATGCAAGCCACTATGATCTCATAGGAGATAACCCCTCTACCATTTCATTTGTGCTTGGATGTGGGGGCTAATTTCTTTATTTTCCTCTTTTGCACAGTACATTTTAGCTGTGCACTCCTCCAATCTGCCTTTACGTCCTTTTAATTCATTGTGACTGGAACCTATGGCCCTGAATGCATTGGTGGCTTTGACCCCAGGAGAGCAAACCATAGGCACCTGATGAGGTTACTACACAATTTGATCAGAATAGGCAGTAAAGGCTTCAGTTGTCCATATGTAGAAAGAGTAGAGGTAATGCAGTTTAAAATGTTTCATAGATTCAGTGTCTGAATAGGTATTAGTACCCGCCGGGTACTGCTGTTTTTTGTCGTGTTACAGGCCCCACACGACCCATTGAGCACACACCTCTACTCCATGGTCTTCTGGTGATGTGATTTGAGGAATTATAATAATCCCGG
The DNA here is from genome assembly GCA_025379985.1 of Phyllomedusa bahiana. Lineage (NCBI taxonomy): Eukaryota > Metazoa > Chordata > Amphibia > Anura > Hylidae > Phyllomedusa > Phyllomedusa bahiana. Next base: position 83,953 of record JAODAL010009804.1, read on the forward strand.
CTGGATGACCGGGTGGTATTCACTGTGCACATTAATATTTTTATATCAGTCTGTGATTACTGTCACTATTGAGGTCCTCAGGTCCAGGTGAGGAAAACATGTGGCCATCAGGTTCCTTTCCTCCTACAACCACAGCTACCTCCAGAGAGGCCAACCTTGTTTTCGAGCTCCATGGTTGACTCTTGGCCTCGTCACCCGGTTAATGCCAGTAGCAAGTATGGGGTCTACCCTAGCTTCAGCAACCACTTTATTATTATTATTATTATGTATTTTATAGCGCCATTGGTTCCAGGGCGCTGTACATTCAGAGGGTTACATACATAACATAAGTCAAACAAGTACAATGGTGACAATCTGTGACTATCAACTGGTGCTGAGGGAAAGAGAACCCTGCCCACAAAGGCTTACAATCTACAAGGAAGGGGGAAAGCGACAGAAGGTGAGAGGCAGACATGTTTGTGGAGGGTGTAGTGATAACGGGGTTACTGTAGGATATAGACGATCCTAAAGAGATGGGTTTTCAGGTTGCTTTTGAGGCTGGTGAGAGTGGAGGAGAGTCTGAGGTGTTGGGCCAGTGAGTTCCAGAGTGTGGGGGGAAGCACGGGAGAAGTCTTGGAGATTGTTATGTGAGGAGTTGACAAGAGGAGGGCAGAGAAGAAGGTCCTGTGAGGAGCGGAGAGTGCGTGAGGGGAGATATCTGGAGATTAAGGCAGAGAGGGGAGAGGTTATGGACAGCCTTGTAGGTCATGGTTAGTAACTTGAAGTGAATTCACTGGGTAATGGGAGCCAGTGAAGGGATCGGCAGAGGGGAGAGGCAGGGGAGTAGAGAGGTGGATAAGATGGGCAGCAGAGTTGAGGATGGATTGAAGGGGAGCAAGGGTGCTAGATGGGAGCCCACAGAGAAGGAGGTTGCAGTAGTCTAGGTGGGAGATGACGAGGGCGTGGACCAGCATTTTTGTAGTGTCAGGGTTAAGGAATGAGCGGATGCGAGAGATGTTTTACAGTTGGAGGCGGCAGCAGAGGTGAGGGTTTGGATGTGCGGTTTGAAGGACAAAGAGTCAAGGGTTATCCCAAGGCAGCGGACTTGTGGAGCTGTTGAGAGAGTAGAGCCGTTGACTGTAATAGAGAGATCAGGTGGAGGGATGGAGAGCGAAGGTGGGAAGATGATGAGTTCAGTTTTCTCTACATTAAGTTGAGGGGACGGGAGGAGAAGAAGGAGGATATGGACGATAGACAGTCTGGGATCCGGGACAGTAGAGAGTTGATGTCTGGGCCGGAGATGTAAATCACTTGTTCCAGAACCTTACAGGAGCCTTCTGGCCCACAAGGAATGGGAATAAGCTTTAGAGGGGGCTCTTCTCTTTCTACTAGACTATATCCTTGTGCACTTTTTGTGTGACACCGTTGCCATTTTATAAGAATGTGGGTGAATGGAGCACATACTCAACTTCCAATTAAAAAAAAATATACCAGAAAAATTCCAAGTCCCAACCTCCCTAAATTTTGGGGTAACCACTGTCACCGAATAACTATACTTTTGCAAGTCCCCCAAAAGGTGAACCCATAAGTGTTTTTTTCCCCCATGGGAAAGGAGTCACGGTGGGGTCCCCATAGGTGCGGTTCCCTTATATTGCACCTGTCTGGTCCCCTTAAAAAATAAACCCTGTGTCTGTATTTGGGCATATCCCTGTTCTTATTTTAACTCATTTTTTAGGCGATCCCCGCAGGAAACTTTCTAAACTTTACCCTTTTAGGAAAGATTCCCACAGGCGATGGTCAGAGCCTCTGCATGGGGCGCCATGTCTATGAGAGTTTTCAGGTCTCCAGCATCCATCAAAACGCCCACAACCACCACATATATTTATTTATAGTCCTCTCTAACTAAGAGGACCGACAAGAGAACCGCATAAAAAATTTCCCATTTGAATATTACAAGCAACATGTTTCCACATCAAAAGTCTGGTCATATCGGAAGAACCCGAGCCAGAACATGACAACATGCAGCCCTAGGCAGGCCTTAGGCCTAAATAATTCATAAATGCAGCCTTATTCTACAGCTTTTTTATTTTACAGAATTACGTAATGGGCAAAAATGACAATTAAAGAAAAAATCCAGACAAATAACCTAAAATAAGACAAGACATCTTGAAAATAACAAAATGATTATACAGTCCCCTTTTCCGTAAAAATTATGACAAATAGAAGAAAATCAGCACTACACGGCTCAAAAGGGCCCTGGGGCAAGATGGGCCTGGGGCTGCTTTTCAGGGAGAAAGGCAGAGAGAGACAGAAAGCAAGAGTCATATGTAGTATGTGCAGTAGCTATAGGGTAGGTCCCAAGAATCACCTCCTCTGGTGGGCCCCAAAAAAACAACTCCAATGTGGGGCCCCAAAAATTTCACTTCCCTATTTGGGCCCCCAAAAATCAACTCCTGATTTGACCAGAAAGAACTCCCAAAGGGGGACCCCAAAGATCAAACCCCCTGGTGTCCCCCCAAAAATCAACACACTGATTAGCCAAGAATCAACTGCTATAGTGGACCCCAAAGATCAAATCCATTGGGGGGTCCCCCCAAAAATCACTGTACTGATGGGGCCCCAAAAAGTCAAAACCCCTGTGGGCCCCAGGAATCATCTCCATTGCTGAGCCCTAATAATCAACTCCACTAGTGGTCCTCAATAATCAACTGTACTGGTGGGCCCCAAGAGTCAAATCCACTGGTGGGCGCCAGGGGAAACAAAACCCCGGGGGGGGGCCCCCGGAATCAACTCCACTGGGGGGCCCCAAATATCAATCCACTAGTGGTCCCCAAAATCAACTCCACTTTGGGCCCCAAGAGTCCAAATTTTTATGCTGGGCCCCAAAAATCAACTCCATGGTGGTTCCCCCTGAATATCTCCACTGGTGGCCCCCAAGAATCAAATCCATGGTGGGCCCCATGAATCATCCCATGGGTCCCCAAGAATCAACTCAGTGGGGGGGTCCCAAATCCAACTTTCATAGATGTGTTTCATAATGTTTTCTAATATTAAGTTGGTGCGACGCCCCCCAAAAGCCCCCCAAATGTCGATCTTTTAAAAAATGCCCTAACACATTTAATAGGCCATTAGACCCTTGTAACCCCTCACTTTGGGGCATTTTACGCCAGAAAAGGGTGAAAAACCCGATCATACTGGTCTCCCCAAGCATCCCACAAACAAATAACCAGAAACTCCATAGTCATGTTCAGCCCAGCAATATTTTTCAGCATACCAAGAATCAGACTGTCCCTGTAGAACGCAGTGTAAGGTCAACAGAGAAAAAACCCCAAATTACCCAAACCCAAATTAAAACCGGGGGTAGAGAAACCCAAGAATAAAAGAATGTCAATCCTGGGTATGCAAATATACTATAAAAAAACCACTGAAAGTTAACCCTAGGATAAAAATAAATTTTAATCATAAATTTTTAAAAACAATACATTCCCCATATACACAAACCCTACAAAAAAAAATTCCCCCCAAACGCTGAAACTGCTGCCAAGAAAAAAGGGAAAACCCCCCCTATAGGGGGGCCCCCAACTGGAACCAAACTATCTCCACACAGCTAACCCTAACAAAAAGAAAAAAAAAAGAAAAATGAAAAAAAAAGGGGCCAAAAAAGTTTTTAAACAGATTTTTTAAACACTACTTTCGCAAATTTTTTCCTTTTTTCCCCAATATTTTCCCTATGTTCCAACCGTTTCCCCCCCAATTGGGGGTTTCATCGGGGAACAAAAAAAAAACCAAACCCAAAAAAAACCACAAAGGGGTAAAAACAAAAAATTTTAAAATAAAAAAAAAAAAAAAGGAAAAAATAAAAATTAAAAAAAGAAAAAAAAATAAAATACAAAAAAAAAAAAACCCCAGGGTCCCTTTAAGGGACATTTTAAGAGGGTTTGGGAATAGCTGAATATCATTTTGGGGGGCCTTGATACAAAAAACAAGGGACCCCTTCAATGACGTTCCCCGAGATATAAAGAAGGAGGGGGCCCTTAAAAGTCTTTTAAATTTCCTTTAAAAAATTTTATTTTTTATACTTTAAATTTGGTTTTGGGTTCTAAGGTCAAAAAGGGGACAAGGTTCCCATTATTTATGAAAAAAGCAAACAGCAAAAATCAAGAAGAAAACAGATTCTTCTGCCTAACGTGACCCCTTTAAAATGGGTTTTTTGTGCCTTTTCATATCTTTCAAAAGGGTTTAAACCCCAATTTTCTCCATCTTAAAAGGGCAATTGTTGTCCGTTTTTGGGAGAAAAAAGTTAAATTAAAATGAAAAAGAAGTGGCTTTTTCCCGGGTTCGCTCTGCATTTCTCAGTTTTCATAATTAACCTATGATCTTGGAGAATCAGCTCCCGAGATCTCTTCGCGGTTTTTAGACTCATCCTTTCCCGGGGGCCCGGGTGGGCTTGATTAAAACTTTATCATAGCGGAAAACTGTAGCAATCAACATCAGAGGCGTCTGGGAAGATCTATATCCTAACAGGTGCTAACGAAATCAGAACGAAATGGAAATCTCGGGAAAACAGCTTTCCTTTCGGTGAAAAAGGGCGCCCTTTAAGAGAGGTCCATTTAGCGGAGGCGAAACTTGAAGTTTCCGGGGGCCCTAGTGAAAAAAAAATGAAATGGGGCCCCCCAGCACCATGCGCCCCTTACAATATTTGGTCTCTTCCAAAGTAAAGGACGGTTTTTGGGCCCCCTTGGGCTGGGGGGGTTCCTTTAGCAAATGCTATCTCTGCACCCCCTGTAGCTACGCCCCTGGTCTGGAGCGGAGTTCTGTTCTTGGGATAAAATCTTGAAGGTGTCACGGGACTGGGGTGCTTAGCAGAGGCTTGTGGACTTCTTGGCTTCTTCTTGGGACTGAAGCTTTCCTCCTTGTCCACATTTGCAGATTTTAGTTTAGTTTGGTGAAATTCTTGTAGACCTATGCGGCCAATGGGTCCACAGTAGGTCTTGGTTTCTACTACTTTCTTACAAAATCCCCCAAATTTTTTGGCGGGACAAAACCTTGGCCCAAAAGGGAAAGGCATCTCTAGCCTTTTTTATGCTCCTGACGGGGGTGATTGCTCCCATTTTGCTTGGGTTCCCTTTTTTCACCCCCCAGCATGCAGAAAAACCACAGTATAATGCATGGAAAAGACTGCAGAAATGAAAAAAATACCCTTTAAACCCCCTTTAATGCCCGGCCCACGGGACTTTTGGGCTTCGCTTTTAACTTGGGGGTTTGGGGCCCGCCCGGCCCCCCTTTTTGCCGGGGATCGGGGCCCTGTACAAAAACACCCCCGGGATCCCAGAGCATGTCCTGCGAGCACCGGGGTACGGTTTTAACCTCCGAACCCCGGGGTGCTTTTAACCCTTTGACTGCCCTCGGTGCGTTACCGGCGCAATCAAAGGGGTTTCCCCCTGCTCTTTCGGGTGTCGGAACCCGGGGTGACCCCACAGACCCGGGGGAAACAGCTGCAATTCGACCTGGGATTTAGAGTAGCCCCAGAGCTGTCGGAAAACACCCAGTGACCACGGGTGGGCGTCCTGACCCACTGCCTGTGTAAAAGGACTTACACAGTTTTATAATGTATTAGCATATATAAATTTGGGGGAAATACATTACAAAATTTTTAAAAAATTTTAAAAAAAAGTAAAACATTTTCCCCCTTTCCCATGGGTTTAAAAAAAGTAAAAAAAAAAACATAAAAAAGTGAAAAAAAAAATAAAAAAATTTAAAATAAAAAAAAATTATTTAATAAAAAATTTTTTTTTGCATAAAATTTACACACCCAAAAAAACCTACACATATTTTTACCAAAAGACCGTAATAACCTGTAGAATTAATTTTAACAAGTTATTAACCCTAAAATTTGTAAAGGGGTGTAAAAAAAAAAAAATTTATTTGGGAAAAAGAATTTAAAAAAAATTTAAAATTTATTTAAAAGTAATTTAAAAATATTTCCCCCAAAAAAGTCCAACTTGTCTCGAAAAAAACGGGGCCCATCCAACTGCGTCATTGAAATAAAAAAGTTCAACTGTTAAAACCCGCAAGGGGAAAAAAACTAAAAAAAGGTTCGGTCTTTAACTACTTTTTCGGGGCCTGGGAGTTAAGGGGTTAAACAAACCCTAAACACACCCTTTCAGGGCAGGGGGTTGTGTTCCCCAGAAATTTAAAAGGGTGCATTTATTAAAGCAATAATAAGGGTGCAAACGGGGTGTTTTACTACTTTCCAAAACCAAAGGGGGGCGGGGATATGGGTTTTATGTCTCTATGATTTGTGATGCCATAGTTTGTAGCTTGGTTGTCCTCGCATTGCTTTCTAACATTTCTATCATGGTTGTCCCTTAAACTGATCGCTTTCCCGGCCCCTGACTCAGTTCAAGGTTTTTTAGTCCCTGACCTCAACATGATCGGTTCCCCTTGACTTTCCCTTTTCGACTCTTAGGGCTTTTTTACACGATGTTTTTGTGATCCCTTTAAAAAAGGGTCCGTTTTACGGAAACCGCCAAAAAGGATCTAACCAATTTTTCAAAGGGGATTAACATTAGGTTTTAAAGGCAAAAAGCGCAGCGCCCCTTTTTTCACGGGAGATCGGGTGGATCGCCGGGTTCAGGGGGGATCGCGGGAACCCGGGGCCCGGTGGGAGGAGGGTCCGGGTTTCGGCGGGTGCAGGATGGGTCGGGGAAAGGCGCGGCCAGTGATGGGTCGCGGGACCGGGGCGGCCCGCAGGGATGGTTCGGGGACCGGGGCCGGGGTGGGAGGATGGAATCGCGGGGGCCGACACAGCTGCGGATGGATCGCGGGAACGGCGCGGGGTGCTTGGGTGGATCGCGGGACCCGGCCCCGGGTGCAGGGTTTGGTTTAAGGGGACCGGGGGCCCGGTGCAGGGTGGATCGCGGGACCCGGGGCGGCCCCAAAGGGTGGATCGCGGGACCGGGCGGGCTGCAGGATTTATGCGGGACCGGCGGGGGTGCAGGATGGAACGGTTTGGGGCCGGCGCGGCTTTCGGGGGTTGGGTCGCGGGATCGGCGCGGCCCCGGGATGGATCGGGGGGACCGGGGGCCCGGGTGCAGGAAAGGTCATGGGACCGGGGCGGCTTTCAGGATGGGGTCGCGGGACCGGGCGCGGGGTGCAGGTTTTGGATCGCGGGACCGGCCGGCTGCAGGAGGATTTGCGGGACCGGCGCGGCCCGCGGGGGTTTGGGTCGCGGGATCGGCGCGGGTGCGGGGGTGGATTTTGCGGGGAAAGGCGCGGCGAAAGGATTTGGTCTTTGGGAAAAGGGGCGGGTGCTGGATTGGGGTCGCGGGCCGGGCCCCCCGGGGGTCAGGGTGGATCGCGGACCGGGGGCGGCGGGAGGGGGGATGCGGGGACCGGCGCCGGCTGCAGGATTGGGTCGCACCGGGGCGGCTGGAAAGGATGGTTTTTTGCGGGTCGGCGCGGCCCGCGGGGTTGGATCGGGGACCCGGGGGGCTGAAAATTGGGTCGGGGGGGACCCCGCGGGTACAGGATGGATGCGGGGCCGGGGCGGGTTTCAGGGGGATCCGGGAAAGGGGGCGGGTTTCAGGATGCAACGCGGGGGCGGGCGGCTTGGGAGGGGGGATCGTGGAGCCCGGGGGCGGGGCAGGAAAGGATCGCGGGACGGGTTTTTAAAATATTTCTTTTTTGTTTTTTTGTTTTTGAGGAGCCAAAAATGTTTTAAACCTTTTTTGAGGGCTTTTTGGGGTTTTTCTAGTGACTGACCTATTGTTTGCTCTCCATCTGCTGTTTGTTCTATCTGATAGCAGGTAGTGACATCATCACACAGGTCTCAGCACAGAACTGTCAGCAGCCTGAGAGCTTGTCTGTTATCCGATCTTTCAGACAAAAGACACTAATTACTACTGTTTACTTTTGCTCTGAAGGTTCTCTGGACCTGGTAGCAGGATATTGTTTTTCTAATTAGCAGAGGTCTGAATACACAGAGCTTATATACTAATTACAAACGGCTTGACCAGGAAGTGACAGGATACATGAATGAAATAATGCTGCTTTGCTCTATGAAACTGTGAGATGAGACAACCCCTTTAATAGAGTGAAAAAGAAGTGCTTGTGAAAATGTGCCATACTCTGTTGGGCACCCCAGTTTTACCACTCCTGGGCCACTTCCCACCTTGGGCTTCCAATCCACTTGCACCTAATGGCTTTGATCGACAGTGTCAGCTACAGGTAGCCATCAACATGTGACACTAGGGAAGTAACAATAGGATAGGAACACTAAATATAAGGGTTCACATTAAAATAACTTCATTTTTTCATTACATTTAAACTATCATTTATGGAAAGTGTCATCAGTGATTTCCTTTTGTCCAGGCACGTCATAAGTCAGGTGCAGACTTCAGCCAGGTCCCCACATCCCTACCATAATCTTCCACAAATGTTCTGCTTTTGCATAAACTTCCATGCAAGGCTGATCTGTACACTTTATGCATGAGCATAAAGACGCCTTCAGTATAGATTACGTTCATTTCTATGCACTGCAAACAAATGCAGGAACACATTTGTTTTTCACCATTTTTATTGCTTTTAAGAAAAAAAAAATGTTAGATTTAGGTCTTTAATATCTATGGTATTTAAGGTGCAAATCCAAATGCTGAAACAAATCCACTATTGTGCATAAAGCTAATGCTGCTCTGATACAACCAGATCCAAGGAGATATTAACGAACAGATAGAGACTGATATTATTTCAGGTATTGGTCTAATGCATTTCTATCAGCAAAAAAAATACAAAAGAACAAAAGTAAAACCTGCTTGTCGGGCAATTTTTTGACAAATGCAGTAATGTGTAAGAACCTAAAACACCCAGGCATGATTGGATCATCAAGGGAACAGTTGGACTTGCACTTGGTCTAGTGCCAAGAAGGGCGGCTGCTTTGCTAGCAAAGTGCTGTTAATAATATAAATACAGGCCGTCCCCGGGTAACGTACGGGATAGGGGACTGTAGATTTGTTCTTAAATTGAAATTGTATGTAAGTCGGAACAGATAGATTTATTACATGTAATTCCTTTTTTTTGTTTGGGATAGTGCAGGGAAGGGTTTTTACATTGGTTTTGCTGTCTGTGCCCTTTTTATTATTATTATTATTATTATTATTATTATTTATTTTAAAGCGCCATTGATTCCAGGGCGCTGTACAATCGAGGGGTTACATACAATACATACACTTTTTAGAAGATATCACCTAACTTTCTGTATCTCATGTGCAGCTGTGGCATGCTGGCACTTGGTTATCATGGGGCGTGACTCAGTGCTGAATGTCAGCCACGCCCCATAAGTCTCAGTTTGTAACTAGGGGACGTATGTAAGTCGGAACGATGTAAGTCGGGGACTACCTGTAATCACACATAACCCTCCTAAAAATATGCACTCACCCCCCACCAACGACTACCACCCAACCTGGCTTTTCAGGTCATCAGGGCCCAATACAAAAGGTCCGGGAACTGGCTAACACCAGGGCCTTGTATGCAGGCTCGGACTGGCCCACAGGAGAATAGAGGAACCCCCCCGGTGGGCCCCTGAGCCTGGTAGCCCTAAAGTTGTTTTTTAACTACATATACATTCTCAGAAAAGGCAAAAAAGCAGAGAAAGAGAGGCAAAAAGCAAGAAGCAGAGAATAGGAGACATCTACAGTCATTAATAGTAGCTAAAAGGTGAGCCCCAAAAATAAACTCTACCGGTGGGCCCTGAAACAGTTTAACCGGTGGGCCCCTAGAACCCACTCCACCTGTGGGCCCTACGCACCTCAGTCCGACACTGCTTGTATGCCCATAGCATTTTGATGTTGGCCAGCTTCTGACCTTTTTCGTCAGCCCTAAAGGGCCCTATTGTGACAAAGGGACTGTGCGTCCCCTAGAACTATGGGCAGGTAGCAAGTGAGACAGCAGCAACCCCAGTAGTTAGGTCATTGTGTGACACTGGTCCCTGAAACTGTTGCTTACGGCTGTCATTTATCAGTGTCAGGCTAGGTCTACACCGCATTGGGCAAAAAATCTCACTGAAAACCGAATCCTAAAACCGTTCATAAAGCGGAGTTTTTTGTCCAGTGCCTGTCAAAAACAGCTCAAAAGCAACTGTTTGGCGCGATTTGTGTTTTTTGCCGTGTTTTTTATGCAGAAATGCACAGCATTATAATTGCTGTGGATTTCTGCAAAAAAAAAAAAAAAAAGTGCCAAAAATGCATTAAAAAAAATCCATTAATTTTCAACATTAATTTTTCTGCTCTGCTCTGTCATTTTTTACATGTTACCAGCAGCAAAAACAAGCAGAAAAAAAAAAAACATTCTGTGGAGACTACAGAACCTTTTTACTATTTACTGTTAGGGCTTGTTCACACAGCATTTTGGATCTGAAAATTGCATCCAAAAACGCAGCAGCGATCACATCCTAATCATTTCCAACACGTTTCCAGCACTCAGCTGCGTGTTTGGCCGCAGCAGGATCGCACCCTATAGTTTATTATAGGGCTCCTGCTTCGTCTTTCGGATCAAGAATTGACATGTCCACTCTTAGAACGGATCCGAAAGACGCAATGAGACGCATCGGAGATCACTTGTGTGAAAGCCGATGCGTGTTTCAAAGTAAAATCAATGTAAAATCACATTGCTCATTATTAGATGCGTGTTTGAGTCCGTTTGGGCATTGACAGATGGATCCAAACACACATCTAAAAGCATATGTCCACACAGACTCAACACGCCATGTGAACTTCCCCTAAAGGGGTCGTCTCACTACAAGGATTGCTGCTTTTTTGATAAAAGGTCTTTCAAAAACAGGTCACTTTGCAATATGTGTCCATTACCAGTGTCCTAACTATTCCTAGATATCCCCTCTTGTATGGGCTGCATCAGCTCCTCAGGTCGCTATAGCTACAGACCTGTTCAATCTCTCCTGATAGGCTGCCAGCGCTGGTTGCTATAGCTACAGACCTGTTCAATCTCTCATGATAGGCTGCCAGCACTGGTTGCTATAGCTACAGACCTGTTCAATCTCTCCTGATAGGCTGCCAGCACTGGTTGCTATAGCTACAGACCTGTTTGATCTCTCCTTATAGGCTGTCAGCAATGGTTGCTATAGCTACAGACCTGTTCAGTCTCTCCTGATAGGCTGTCAGCACTGGTTGCTATAGCTACAGACCTGTTTGATCTCTCCTTATAGGCTGTCAGCACTGGTTGCTATAGCTGCAGACCTGTTTGATCTCTCCTTATACTCAAACACACAAGTAACCTATTATTTATAAGCAATCATATGCACCTTTTGTTTGTTCAGTCGGAATGCGAGTCTTCCATAGCTCGCATATTAAACATCTATAGCAAATTGACCAACTTTCTTTAAAATATTTTCTCCTTTTAATCATGAACGATACAAATAACAGACAACGTCTTGCACTCTTTTCCTATGATGCAAAGACTTGTCTGTTATTTGTAACCCCCCCCCCCCCGTTCATGATTAAAAATCGGAGCATAAATATTTTAAAGAAAGTTTGGTCAATTTGCTATAGATGATCTCTCCTTATAGGCTGTCAGCACTGGTTGCCATAGCTACAGACCTGTTTGATCTCTCCTTATAGGCTGTCAGCACTGGTTGCTATAGCTACAGACCTATCACTGCAGGCCAGTAGAAGCCAGTAAACACGCCCCTGAATTCAAAGTGAAACCAAGAAAACACGACTGAGGTGAGATGAATCAATGTAGTAAGACAACCCCTTTGATAGTAGCGCTGATGGACCGCCGCGGCGTCTCAGCGCTACCCGGGCGTGGCGGGCCGTCAGTGCTACTATTAGTAGACGTGGGCATCGTACGGCGCGGGCCGCATCCGACTAGCTAGTGGGCTGGATGCGGCCCGCCGGCCATACAATGCCCAGGTCTGCTCTAAGCCAAATTTTTCTACTTGTCCTAATTCTAGTCATTGACACAAGGCCTGCTTTGTCAATTGTTGCCACCCTCATTTATTTCGGACTTCATGTATTTGAATGTACCCTCTCAGTCACGATGGGTAATTTATCACCGTCGGCTGGCTTTTTACACTGCAGTTGAGGTTGGTCTTTGACAACAGTCAAAGGTATAAGTGACCGGCACAACCCTGTGTGACTGTATTTTGACGTTTTCAATGATGGTTTCTACTTCAAATGATCCCAATCACCAAAACGTACTGGTTGATGATATTCTTACTGATAGTTGTCAACTATCAGTGTCTGCTCACATACACTTTCTGTAACATACACATGGCGCTGGTTTCTTATATGGTCAGTCATGGCTGCCACTTGTCATTAACAGGCCACTTTCAGCTCTTGAAAAATGTCACTGATCGGTGCAAAGTGTGAGGGAAAATAGGCTGAACCCGACACGTGATAACCAAGATTGGCAAAGTTAATAATCAGCATCATTTTGAGAAGAAAGACATCATGGTAAAAACACAAAGTGGACGGTCACTGATCACTGGTCTAGTAAAGCAGTCATTACACATAGTAATTGAAAAAAAAAAAGATGGCTGACACTGACAAGTGACTGGAATGACTGATAAAGTTCTAAAACGGTGTTGCTATTTTTTGACTTTATCAATCACAAGTGTCCCTTGTTAGCATCTGCCATTGCTTTATCTTCATTTGATGTCTATCTGACATGTTCCTTACTATGCCAATCATGGTGGGTCACAATCCAGGGGCAGCCTCCATAATGTCTGTCCATTACATACAATGCTGATTTCTAAATCTGTCACTTCAATCACTTTTTTTTAGCCTCAGCTCACTTTTTCCACTCAAAATTATTTGTTTCACCGACATATGAGTGTGAATCATAGTTGTCATTTATCAGCATCTATCCATGTGCATTAATATAACTTTGTGTTTGTAAACCTTTTCTTTTAACACAGAAAAATAGTCTTTCCTTCCATGTTATTCTTTTTACTCATGTTGATTCCCTTAAAGGGGTTTTCTCACCACATTAATTAGCTTTAAACATGTAGGCAAAAGTAAAACAATATTATTACCAAATACATTGCTGTTCTGATTTTGCTTCCTTTCAAAGATAGAGCAGTTCTTATATCCTACTTGTGTACACAAACTTTTCTAGGTCACCGACCACCTCTCTATGCTCTATTAGCCCTGGCAGGGATGATGATGTCACTTCCTGCTGTGCCTTATCAGCAGCACAGGAGCTTGTTTATGTTTCTTACTGTCAAACTTGAACCCTCTATTGCAGGGGTCCCCAACTCAAGTCCTCAAGGCCAACCAACAGGTCATGTTTTCCGGCTTTCCTTAGCATTGCACAGGCGATGTAATTATCCTGCACAGGTGATATAATTATTGTCAGTGCATTCTGTGGGAGATCCTGAAAACATGACCTGGTGGTGGACCTTGAGGACTGGAGTTGGGGAACACTGCTGTAGAGCTCTTTAGCCTTCTGCCCTGCTGTTTACACCCCTCCATCATCAATGTACCTCTAACAGCCACAACTATGAACAGCAGAGCTGAAATGTAAGTATTTGCTGTAGAACCTCCCACAGCCTGAACAGGAAATGGGAGCCTGGAGTTGTAGAACCGCCCACAGCTTGAACAGGACGTGGGAGCCTGAAGCTGTAGAACCGCCCACAGCCTGAACATTAAGTGGGAGCCTGAAGCTGTAGAACCGCCCACAGCTGAACAGGAAGTGGGAGCCTGAAGCTGTAGAACTGCCCACAGCCTGAACAGGAAGTGGGAGCCTGAAGCTGTAGAACTGCCCACAGCCTGAACATTAAGTGGGAGTCTGGAAGCTGTAGAACTGCCACAGCCTGAACATTAAGTGGGAAACTGAAGCTGTAGAACAGCCCACAGCCTGAACAGGTAGTGGGAGCCTGAAGCTGTCGCACCTCCCACTGTCTGAACAGGAAGTGGGAGCCTGAAGCTGTAGAACTGCCCACAGCCTGAACATTAAGTGGGAGTCTGAAGCTGTAGAACAGCCCACAGCCTGAACATTAAGTGGGAGTCTGAAGCTGTAGAACCGCCCACAGCCTGAACAGGAAGTGGGAGCCTGAAGCTAGCTGTGGAGTGAAAGCTCTGAGGAACAGTCTGATAGGAAAATCATTTTAATAAACCTGCCAGTAACGATGTAGAGGAATTATGACATGATACAGACTCTTGACTTTTCAATTATGGTTGTCATTTATCAGTCTCAATCCATGCTGGTTACTAGTATTAATGCTGACATCTGCACTGGTTCCTAATATTGATAATGATAGTTTCTGCTTCAAATTAATGATGAGATGTGTTACTGGCTCCTGAAATTGTCAATCACGGCTGTCATTCGGCAGAGCCAGCTCAAATTTCCAGTTTTATTCGTTTCTTAGGCTGCGTCCACACGACAAGGGACAAAATACTCGTCGGATTCTGAATCTGAAAAAAGCGTCGTCTGACGAGTATCCTGACAACATGGATTTTGGTCATTATTTTTCCACTAGATTTGCAGTCAGAAAAAACGAGGTCCCATTCTTTTATGGGGTTGTTGGGATGAGGATCCAACAAAGGACGATTGAGATGATTTGTTCGTGACCGGTGAAAGTCGTCGGAAAAGAAAACAGTTGTTCCAAGTTTTTTGCAAAATCGCACTTGGTGAAAATCCAGGTCATGTGGACTTCAACTTGGATTTTCAATTGAGATCTATGGGGGTTTTGAAAACCCGAATCTGTGGAAAAATCTGACTGTAAAAGGGCGATGGTGTGTAGAGGGCCTAAGCGGTGAGCTGATTGCCTCGTTGAGAGGTAAAGATAGGATATAGGAATGGCCCGATTGAGACCACGTTGAAAGTCTAGTGGGAAGCTTAAGCATCTTTTGATCAAAATTAAGTGACCGAGAGTACTCAAGTTTTTTCATGATTGATAGATAGATAAATGCTTCTTTAGGGATTTCACGTAGTGTATTGTCTTTTTGCAGAAATGTGCGCTGGCGGCTGGTCTGTGTGACGTACATGTATAATTACATGTGTGCCGCAGGCCTGCCGAAGGCACCAGGTTTGCATAGTTTTTTCAGGAAATTGTTTTTGTAGATGCAGAAACATTACGTTATCACTTGGTGTACATTGATGTTAAACATTATATGCGAAGGAAGGGTGCTTCCATTTCTGTGTTTC
This sequence comes from Phyllomedusa bahiana, assembly GCA_025379985.1. NCBI lineage: Eukaryota > Metazoa > Chordata > Amphibia > Anura > Hylidae > Phyllomedusa > Phyllomedusa bahiana. Next base: position 99,094 of record JAODAL010009804.1, read on the forward strand.
TGTCCCCGCCCACTACTCACAGCTGTCATAAGGAGGGAGCTTTGCAGGTTGGGTGTTTTTTTTTTTTTTTCTCCCTGAATAATGGAGGTTCGTTGACCCAGCGAGAGGCTGATCTGGCTCGAATTGAGAGGTCAAGTAGATAGGACCGGCCGATTTTAGAATCACGTTGAAGTCGTGGGCAAGCTTAAGATTCCTTTTGATCAATTAGTGAACCGAAGAGTCTCAAAGTTTTTTCATGTATGATAGAATAGCAATAAATTGTTCTTAGGGTTTTCGAGACGGGCCCCTAGGACTCTCCTGGCCCTGGTGCCGAAACTGTCTTTATCCACTCTAAATAATGCCTGTCACGGACATTTGACTCTGACTCCTTACTAAGTCTGTCAGTGTGAGTCACTTATAATTGACAACCCACCTTCCAGTCTCGAGATAATGTCCAATATGGACACATAGGGATTTCTAACTCTGACATCCATTCTTGTCACTTGTCAGCATCAGACCATTTTTCCACTTCAACTGACTTCTTTTACTAACACGTGATGCTGTTTCCTGGCTTTGTCAACCATGACTGTCACTTATCAACACTTATCAATGCTGGGCTCCGAAAATCAACCCCAGTGGTGAGCCCTGAGAATCAACTCCACTGGTGGCCCCAAGAGTCAACTCCACTGGTAGGCTCCGAGAATAAACTCCACTGGTAGGCTCCGAGAATAAACTCCACTGGTAGGCTCCGAGAATAAACTCCACTGGTGGCACCATGCATCAACCCCACTGGTGGTCCCCAACAATCAACTCCCCTGGTGGCCCCAAGAATCATCTCCACTAGAGGCCAGGAATAAACTTCACTACTGGACCTCAAGAATCAACTCCACTAGTGGGCCCCAAGAATCCACTTCATTGTGGACCTCAAGAATCAACTCCACTAGTTGGGCCCAAGAATCCACTCCACTAGTGGGCCCAGATCACTCAACTAGTGGCCCCAAGAATCACTCCAATAGTGGGCCCCAGAATCCATCCATTAGTGGACCCAAGAATCAACTCCACTTGTGGTCCTCAAGAATCAACTCCACTAGTGGGCCCCTAATGGAATCTATCATAGTGGGGCCCAAGAATCCTTCATTGTGGTCCTCAAGAATCCACTCCACTAGTGGGCCCCAAGAATCCACTCCACTAGCTGTGGGCCCCCAAGAATCACTCATATTGTGGGCCCCAAGAATCCACTCCAGTTAGTGGGCCAAGAATCACTCCATTAGTGGACCCAAGAATTCAACTCCACTGGTGGACCTCAAGAATCAACTCACTCTAGTGGGCCAGAATCACTCACTAGTGGGCCCCAAAGAATCCACTCCATAGTGGGCCCAAGAATCCACGTCTCATAGTGGGCCACAAGAATCACTCCATTAGTGGGCCCCAAGATCCCTCATTAGTTGGGCAAAAGGAATAACACCTCCCATTAGTGGGCACCCAAGAATCCACTCCATTAGTGGGCCCATGATCCACACCTTTAGTGGGCCCCAAGAATCCATCCACTGTAGACCCAAGAATTCAGTTCCATGTGTGGACCTCAAGAATCAACTCCACTAGTGGGCCCCAAGAATCAACCCCACTGGTGGACCCCAAGAATCAACCCCACTTGTGGACTCCAAGAATCAACTCCACTGCTGGGCTCCAAGAATCAGCTCCACTGGTGGATCCCAAGAATCAGCTCCACTGGTGGATCCCAAGACATCAACTCCATGGTGGATCAAGAATCAAGTCACTATGTGGGCCCCAGGAATCAACCCCACTGGTGGATCCCAAGAATCAAACTTCTCAATGCTGGGTTTTACGGAATTAACCCCACTGGTGGGCTAAGAATCAAAACCACTGGTGGATCCCAAGAACTCAACTCCACTAGTGGGCCCCAAGAATCAATCCACTAGTGGGCTCCAGGAATCAACTCCACTAGTGGGCCCCAAGGAACCAACTCCACTAGTGTGGCCCCAAGAGCATCAAACTCCACTTGTGGGCCCAAAGAATAAAACTCCACTGGGGGCCCCCAAGAATAACTCCTGGGGGCTAAAAGAATTAAAACCCCATGATGGGCCCCAAAATCAACCCCAGGGTGGGCTAAAAGAATTAACCCCCATTGTGGGCCCCAAAATAAACCCCCATGGGGACCCCAAGATCAACTCCATGGTGGGCCCCAAAAATTTAAACCCCCATGGGGGCCCAGGTCAAACTCCATGGGGGCCCCCCCAAAGATTAACTCCCTGGTGGGCCAGAGTAACCTACGAATCCGTGGAAAAATCTGACGGAAAAAAGCAGGGGTTTTGGAATTAGTATACTGCCTTGGTCCCAAAACTGTTTTTATTCCATCTAATAATGCTGTCATAAATTTGATTGATTTTTAAATTTCGTCAGTATGAGTCATTATAATTGAAAACCCCCTTTCCCATTTGAGGATCCCCAATATGGAACTAGGGTTCTAATTTGACATCCATTTAGTCATTTGTCACCCTGGGCCCCGTTTTTCATTTAAAATTGATTTTTTTTTACTAACACGTGATGCCGTTTCCCGGCTTTGTCAGCCATGACTGTCACTTATCAACATCAGCCCCTTATGAATCATTATAATTTCCTGTCTCTTAAGTCTTCCTACACAGAAAACTATTCTCCCCTTTTCATGTTATTCATTTTTATGCAAATTGGTTGATTTAATAAGCCTGTCGGAGAATATGTATGTTCCTGTCACACCACCACATGTATATTCTCTATTTCATTAGAAGAATACAATAATTGGTTCTATAGGAACACAACCTATAATGAGGTTTACGGGGTGAGGCGAGTGAGCCGCGTGCTTTTGCAGGATGTCGGTAATATTGTAAATGAGAAATAACAGAGATACAGGTCGTTTTAACTTAGTGGCGTTCCCACGAGCATCGCCGTTCCTCGGGGAAGGTAGAAAATACATGTTTTCCCTCTGCCTAAAAACTCCCCTTGTAAGTAGAGAATGATGTAATTTTACACATGGATGGAATGGTATGAAATTGAGCCATGGGATGGAGCTGGAGACTTCAGCTAATGTTAAATGAAGCATGATCCTAAATGGACGAGGCTTCTGCCGCACCATTTACAGGCACTGAGTCCTGCTATATTCAATCATTTCTAAGAGAATGGACCTCATTTACCGTGTGCAGGAGAATGAACTAGTTCTACAGTGTCGAGCTTTAAGGGCACGTCCCCACGGCACGGGTTTTCGGCCGGTTTTTCAGACCGCCTGAAAAACCGGCCGAAAATGAGCAGAACGGGGCTCTATGGAAAACCCGTGCAGAAGTCCCCCACTGCAGGGTTTTCCGCCTCGACTGTTTGTCGCCGGCGGTCCAGCGGCAAAACATTGTATAGCACAATCTTCCGTCCGGTTTCGGACTGGACATGTGCATGTCAATGAGAGGGGGGAGGGCTGTTCTCGCGTCATGCGGAGAAAAGCCGCCCCCCCCGCGGCCGTGAGGACGGCCGCAAAAGAGGACAAATACCGGCCGGCAAACCGGCCGGTATTTGTCCTGTGCCATGTGAACGGCCCCTTAGAGAGGAGTTGCAAACCGAAGCCCCATTGACCAGTCCACAGCTTAAAGGGGACCTATCACATCATCTAGGATCAGGGTCATGAAGGGCGTGGCTATATGGGTTGTAGAGGTAGAGGCACACCTGGGCCAGGGTGAATGTGACGCCCCTGACCCCACAAAAAAGTTTTTATATAAAGCAAGTTTGGGGACCCCCAAAGGGGATTTGGGAAAGGATTTGAAAAGCTAAGGGTTTTTGGAGTAAAAAAATTCAGGGAATCTTTAAAAGAAGCAAAAGGGGATTTCCCAAGCCAGTATCATCACCCCCAATACAGTGTTTCGGGGTTTTGCCCTCATCGGGTTGTAGACCCAGAGCGAAGGGCTAACGGTGGGAGGATGAGTGGCTAAAAAAGGGGAAAAACCTCTTTGGGGAGAACCTAGGGTTTTGTGAAGTTTTGAGATTGCCTTTTCCCCTCTATAAACTGAAACACAAGGCATTAGGGGAAATGGAGTGAAAAGCTTATGCGCCCCCCTATGGATGTAAAAAATCCACAATTTATTCTGATCACTGAATTCTTTAAAGAACAAAGGGGATTTTTACCCAAGCCACCATCCTCATTTTCATACAGTGTTTTCCCCCTCACATGTGGTTTGAGTATGCGGCTGGGGGAGGCAATAGTGGTCAGAAAGGGGAATATTCCCCTTGGGGGGAGGCACATTTAGTGTTGGGTTTTAAGATTGCCTTTTGCCCTTAAAGCTTGAAATACACAGGGCATTTGGGAAAGGGCTGGAAGCCAAGCACACCATTGGATGTAACAAATCCCAATTTATTGTTTCACTGAATCAGTGTGAGCAAGTGACACTGGGCTGGCTGGGGGTGGGAGGCAAAGATGGCTCAAAAAGGGAAACTTCTCCCTTAGGAGAGCAAAAATTTGGGGTAGATTTTTGGGTTGCCTTTTGGCCCTTTCTAAGCTTGAATATCACAAGGCATTTGGGAAAGGAAAACTGGAAGCTCAAACGCCTTTATTGGATGTAAACAAATCCTCAATTAATTTATTCAATGAAAATTTTAGAAAAAAAGGGATATTTTCCAAGCCCGTTCACCCTCTATAGACAGCTGTTTCGGGTAGACCCAAAGGGCAAAAGGCAAAATCTAAAAAAACTTACAAAAACCAAAATGGTGCTCCCCAAGGAGAATTTTTCCCCCTTCTGAGCACCCCCCGTAAAGATTTTCATTGGGGCCTAGGAACCTGAAATCATGCCTTGGAGGGCCATCATCAAAAACGTGTGTGCCAAATGGGAGAAGGGAGCAGAACTGGTGACCTGTGCACTTACCCCTGATAAAGGGCTGTTTCACCATGCACTTTGGTGGCTTATCAATAGGATATGCCATCAATCTCTGATTGGTGCCGGTCCCACCTCTGGGACCCACAGCTATTTAGGGAATGGGCCCATGGAAGTCTTTGCTTAGAATGGAGAGCTGGAAACACTTGTGCATAACTCTCCATTCTATTCCACAGGAGTTTTTACTACAGCCAAACACACCACTCGCCTGTATTCAGAACTGCCATAGGACAGAATGAAGCGTTGTGCCCAACCACGACCAGCTCTCCATTCTAAGCCACAACCTATGGGGGCTCCTTTCTGAGATAGGTGGGACCTGCACCCAAGCTCGGACTGGTCCACAGGGAAGCAAAGGAAAGCTCGGGTGGGCCCTTAGGAATGCTGGGCCTGGGTTGCTTTTAAGGGAGAGAGGCAGAGAAAAAAAGGCAGGGTGCATAGGAGTGTAAGCATGTTGTATAGGAGTGTGTCGTTGTATAAGTATGTATGTATTTGTATATATGTGTATGCATGCATGAAGAGGTCTTTATATAGTGTATGCATCTGTGTACATATCTATGGAAGTGCATCCGTGTATAGATCTATGTGTTGTACATATACAGGGCATCCGTGTATAGATCTATGTGTTGTACATATACAGGGCATCCGTGTATAGATCTGTGTTTGTACATATACAGGGCATCCGTGTATAGATCTATGTGTTTGTACATATACAGGGCATCCGTGTATAGATCTATGTGTTGTGCATATACAGGGCATCCGTGTATAGATCTATGTGTTTTACATATACAAATGCATCCGTGTATAGATCTATGTGTTTGTACATATACAGGGCATCCGTGTATAGATCTATGTGTTGTGCATATACAGGGCATCCGTGTATAGATCTATGTGTTTTACATATACAAATGCATCCGTGTATAGATCTATGTGTTTGTACGTATACAGATGCATCCGTGTATAGATCTATGTGTTTGTACGTATACAGATGCATCTGTGTATATATCTGTTTGTATACAGCTGCATCAGTGTATATATCTATGTGTTTGTACATATACAGATGCATCCGTGTATAGATCTATGTGTTTGTACGTATACAGATGCATCCATGTATAGATATATGTGTTTGTATACAGCTGCATCTGTATATATATGTATATGTTTTTATGTATACAGCTGCATCTGTGTTTATATCTGTTTGTATACAGCTGCATCTGTGGATATATCTATGTGTTTTTATGTATACAGCTGCATCTGTGTTTATATCTGTTTGTATACAGCTGCATCTGTGGATATATCTATGTGTTTGTATACAGCTGCATCTGTGTATATATGTATATCTTTGTATGTATAGAGTGGGATCTGTGTTTTATTTTTTATATATAAATTATATATTTTTTGTTTGTATAACAAAAAGAATTTTTGGTATATTGTATTTTGTTTGTTGTATACAGCTGCATCTATGTATATATGTATATCTTTGTATGTACAACTGCATCTTGTGTTATTTTTAAATATTAAAATATATATATATATTTTATTAACTTTTTTAAAATATAAAACCCGAATTTTGTGTAATATGTATATGGTTTTTATGTTACAGTGGGGCTGTGTATTTGTTTATGGGTTTTGATGCCAAAACAGTAATTGGGGGTGTATATTGTATATCTTTGTATGTTTTACGGTTTCATCAATGTTATTTATGGGATTTTCTTTGTATGTATACAGCCCGAAACTGTGTATAAATGTATATCTTTGGGATTTTTATCAGCTGCATCTGTGTATTTGTTTATGTTTTTAAGTATACGGTGCATTAATTTTTTATATGTATATCTTTGTAAGTTTTACAAGCCCGCATGTGTGTATATATGTATATCTTTGTATGTATACAGCTGCATCTGTGTATATATGTATATCTTTGTATGTATACAGCTGCATGTGTGTATATGGGATAATTTTTATTTTTTAACAGCTGCAAAGGGGCTGTTAAAAATGTATATCTTTTGTTTAAAGGTTTACAGCTGGGAAGGCCCTTAATGGGGTGTAATCCCAGGAGATTTTTTGGCTTACGCCAGGAAAAAGAGAGGGACCGGGAAAATTGTCCCAAGGTTAATGGCCTTGGTGGAAAATTTGAAGCCATGGGAGTTGTTTGGTGTTTGACCCCAATAAAGGGGTTTAAAAATAGTTTTTCTAGGTTGTATGGCCCGCTTTCCCGGGAAAAAACTGGGGGTGGCTTTATTGGGAGTAGGCAAAACGTTTGGTTGGGTGGGCCCACTCCCCTTTTTCCCCCTGACCAGGTTTTGGGGTTGCTTAATAAAGTCAGCTGAACCCGCCATGTCTGGGCTTTTTAAGGTCAAGGAGTTTGGCCTGAGGGGGTTGGGAAATGACCCTTTGGAGTTTCCCAGGAACTCCCTAGACCGGGTTTTCTGACAAGGTAGTGAGGGAAACTGCACTGTCCAAGGGCCCGCACTCAGCCGGCAAAGGGTTTTTTTTTTTTTGTTTGTTTGTTATTCGGTTTGCATCTTGGGTTTGTTCTTTTTTATACCTGTTTGTTTCCAAAAAAAACAAGGGAGGGCCCGGTGGGGAAAAAAGCTTCACCCTGTCCCGTATCTCTGTTTAAAAATTTGGGTTTCGATCCCCCCCCCAGGGGAAAACCGAAATTTTAAAAAATTTATTGGGGGCTTACACAGGTGGAGGATGAAAGGGCCACTTTTAAAAGGGCAAACAGAGGGAGAGTGGTGAACCCCTGTCCTGGGGTTTTAAACCCGCTACTACACCGCAGGACGAAACCCCAAAAATGGAGAGTGGGATTAAAAAGTTAATCCAGTAAACCCCCAACAAGTGGTTACTGCACAACGGAAGCCAGTGCAAACAAAAAAGGTGCATGAGGAGAGCAGTAAAGGGGCCCAGCAGGAAACCAATCGTCTGCTGCTGCAGGTGCACAAGGACACAGCCCCCAGAACAGTGCATGATGACCGGCTCTGCAAGCCTTAACCGAGGGACCAGAGGCATTCAGGGGTTGCAGTCGGCACCCCGTCAGCATGTGAAAACGGGCGTTGACAAAATGACGGCTGAGGACGACATTGAGGCCTACGTGGTTACCTTTGAGAGGATCGCAGAGGGGGCGCCAGCTACCCGGGATCAGTGGGCTGAGTACTGGCCCCCTTCCTGATGGGTGAACCCCAGAAGGCCTACTTTGACCGGGCGAGTCCAGGACGCCAGGGTGTATACAAGGCTGAAGGGGGGAGATACTGGCCGGCTTGGCGTTACCTTGGCAGTTTCGTGCGCGGCGAGTCTTCACCTGGGAGTACGACACCAAGAAACCAGCGAGGTCCCAGATGTACAACCTGGTACCACCTTACAAGCAAGTGGTACAACCGGAGGAGTTTTCACCTGTACAAGTAGTGGAAGGGTTGTATGTGATCATTTTGTCCGTGCCTTGCCGGTGAGGATACAGCGCTGCTTGGGGTAGCTGACCGAAAAGTTTTGGACGACTTGGTGTCCATCGTGGAGAGGTTTACGGCCCCTGAGGACTTTTCCCCCAGGACTGCATGGCCCCCGGGAAACCCGAAAAAAACCGGCTTACGGTAAGACTGTTCCTATTATTAAAGGGGGAGAGGGACATCTGCTATGGAGGGGGGCATGTTTCCTGAGGTTGGTAAAACGGATGCGGAAAGCCCAAAGAAGGACCTAATTACCATGCCAGGGGGGCCAGGTGTCTGTGGCATCCCAGGAATGGGTTGTGGCCCCCAAGTGCCCGATGATTACCGAACCCCCATGGAATGGCTTTGGGGAGGCGCAGGTTTATTTTGCCAGGCCTGTATTTTGTGCCAAAAAAAAATTTTACAAAAGCGAGCGTAAAGTGTGCCCAGCCGGGTAGGGGGGGGCCGTTTTGTGATGGCCTTAATGGACTCTGGGGTTGGTGACATTTTGCCCTTTTGCCATTTTAGTGGGTTTCTGGTAAACTCCGACCCGTTGCCTGGGGGTGGTTGTTACATGGGGAAAAAAAGACTATCCCCCGCCTAGTCACCGTAAAGGACCCCCTGGGGTCCGTTAATCATGAAGTTTGGTGTTGTAAAGGACTTAATGCCCATTGATATTAGGCCGGGATTTTCCCTTATTTTGGAATATAGGGAGAAAAAGCAGGCCAAGGTGGTAAACATGGGGGGCTAAAGGGTGGAACCCGAAGTCCCGGTTTTAAAAGGGGTGTCAGGGGTTCTGATAGTTTCCCCCTTAATGGCCCCGGCGGGATTCAGAGGAAAATCCCCAGAAATTGAAATTTTCTACATTGCAGGTTGCCAGGAGTAACTTTGGGACGGGGTGTTTTTAAAGGTCCCAAGGGGTTAGCAAAAAGCCTGGCGGAATGTCAAAGGGCATTAAATGGGGGTGCCAAAACCCGAAAACAAATTGGGGGTATCCCCATTTTGCAGTGGGGATAATCTCCTTTCGGGGGGAAAGAAGACCCCCAAAGGAGGTGGTTTTGAAAAACTTGTGGTGCCCCAGTCACATGTGCGCATGGTCTTGGAGTGGGTCATTCACTGTGTGGGTGGCCATCTGGGGGTAGACAAGACAAAAGGAGCGCTTGAACGGAATTTTTACTGGCCCGGTTATATAGAGCGGTAGAGGAATTTTTTCATTCGTGTCTGAATGCCC